>CM072096.1:1267500-1565000 GCA_036850905.1 Luffa acutangula
TCGGATCATGTCGAGAGCTTTTTGTACATAATAGAGGGTTCTTCGACCATCAGAATGGCCCTGAAGGTAGGTTCATCTCGATTAAGGCCTTTCTTTAACTGTAAGGCCAAAATCATTCTCATGTCGCTGGGTTGCTTGATACTCACTGGGACTATGGTGGGACTGTTATCAGTGAAAATCATGCATTTGGTGAGTGGTAAAGGGATCACCTTATGCTGCAAGAGAAATTCCATTCCTAGTACCACATTCAAATCATCCATGCGAACCACTACGAGGTCCACATTGCCTTTCCACTCTCTCAACTTTAATGGAACCTTTTTGGAAGTTCCCACAATAGGCTGAATTAACTCTCTGTTCGTATAACTTCGTCTTCGCCCATGGCTTTAAACCTTCAACGAAACAAAACACTTTGTCCTTCTCGAACATATTTCAAATACCGAGCATCACAGTAGAAAATTGTTTCACATATTCCCTTATCCCTCTAGTGTGTTTCAACTCACGAAGCTTGCGTCTTGCTATAATTCAACGTTTTCGGGGAAAAACTGTGCCCTCAACTCTTTCTTGAGGTCTTCCCATGAGTTAACTGTGGGGCCAAATCACTCTAAATGTCGTTCACTTTGGTGCGCCACCATAGCTTCGCACCATCAGAAAGATGCATTTGTGGCTAAGGTGATTTTCTTTTCTGAATTTGTTCCAATGGCTTTGAAGTATTGTTGAACGTCGAAGATGAAATTCTCAAGCTCTTTTGTGTCCCGGTTCCTACTGAATGCCTTGGGTTCCGGGACCTTAATCTTGTTATGTACCTCGTGCACTTGGTTCGGGGTCTGATTCTCAACTACTCGCATGGTCAAATTCATTTGTGTATTCATCAAAGCCATCCCACCTCTCAAGGCTTCAATGGTGGCTCTAAAGTCTTCGTTCATCTCATTGAACAACTGTAGCATAGTTGCTTGGGATGTATTCAACTCGTTGACACGCTCACTCATCTTGTCGACGGAACTCGTGGAGCTCTCCCCACGTTCAGTGTCACCAGGCTTTGTAGTTTTGTTTTCCAGGGTCTTTACCCTTATTGAAACTCTTGCATGGGTACCCCATCAATTCGGGCATTCACCGTAAGTTTTTCAGAGATCACTTCAAGTTGATGTTCGACATATCGTATCGAGTCAAGTACTTCCCTCGAGTATAGCAACTGTTCCTCTATCTCAACAAGTCGCTCGATGTGGGTCTTGCCCTATTGTTTGGTTGCTGACATGATTGCAACTTTTCGAAAGCCAAGGAGCCAACTAGGCTTTGATACCACTTGTCACAATCGCAAACTTTCGAATTCGGGACGAGTGATTGTGCGACACTTGCTCTAACCCGACGAGCAAGTCGGCCATACGAAAATTGAAAATCGCGGACAACTTCGGCGTAGGGTCTAGCCTCCACTCACGTTTTGAGAGAAAATTGGTTTTATAAAACGTGAGAGAAAAAGCATTGAAAACATTTTTAAAGAAAGCATTGAATACAAGAGTGCAAGAAAACTTGATTGCAAGAAAGTATATAATTCTTGGTCGGGGGAGGTTTGATGACTACTTGGTTCCCCTATAGTACATTTCGAATCATTTTTAGTATGACAGGCGTGAACATGCAAAATTGCGAGTCATACACCCCCAAAATTTGTTACAACAAAAAGGAAACAACAAAACTAATTACATGACATTAAAACATGATGGTTGAGGATGGTTTGGACATACGATCATAGGCATAACTCGCCCTGGACAAGCATGCCCAAGACACGTAGCTTGTGTGCTGCGCATGGCATGTAATTCATGTTGGGTGAGTTTACGGAGCGTGACATGGAAATCACATGTCGGGATGTGAGTGTTGAGCGTGACGCGAAAACCATGTGGGAGTGCATAGCATGATATGTGGATTCATGTTGTCATCGTGTCATATTATAGCATGAGTTGCATTGTTTGATTTATCGCTTTAAATATATGTTTGTTTTAATTGTTTGAAAAAGCATGATGGATGCATGTGCTATGTTTGTTGGTTGTTGTTTGGTGGCTCACCAGGTGTGAACTACTCATCAATATTAATGTTGTATTGACTTTCTTTCCCTTTTGCCCCAACATTTCAGTGTCACAAGTAGTTTGCGAGTCTGGTGATACTGAGGAGGAGGCTTGCAAGGTATGACTTTCGTGGTTTAGCATTTTTATTATTTTGATTATGTTTAGATAGGTCCCCAGTTTCTCGCTTTAAGCTTTAGGTGGTTTTAGCTTCGTGGTTTAGGTTGTGTTTCATGCGAGACTTGAGTCGCTTGCTTTGTGGAATTTCGAAAGCTGTTTTGTTGGCCTGAGTGTTGTGAAAGTTGTAATTAGGTACTTTTGTATTAGAAGTATGTTCTCTATTAACAAGTTTAAAAAAAAAATTGGTTTAGTTCTATATGTGTTGTAATGATGTCGAAATTTTTAGAGCATTCGATTAGTTTTGAAATAGGGGATTAGTCATGTCACTAGGTTAGTTAAAAAATAAACCTGGGACATTACAGTTGGTATTAGAGCCAGGTTGTTCTTGTAGACTGACCTAGGAAAACTAGGTTGTTTGGTTGTTTTGGGTAATCGTCTTCCTTGTTCTCCCCTCCTTCACCAGGTATGGAAGTGTAATTTGCTTTTCTGAATGATATTATTATGTTACCTGTTTGTGTGGATCTTTTGGATTAATTTTCTTATATGTATATTGCCTGGTTGGTTGAGTTATTTGCTTTTCCTGATGTTTGCCTTGCAGAATTATTGTTTGATTGTCTTTGTATGCTTGTTGATTGTCTTGTGTGCCTTGTTTGGGCATGTTTTGTTTTCCATGGCGAGTTTTTTTTTTGTAGTAGTTAGGCTTAGGATGCTTCCTTTGGCTGGATAGATAGCTTGCTTTGGGTGTGTGTCATTTTTATGCTAGGAGTAGGATGCTCTCATAATTAGCTAGATAGTCTGTTTTGATCTTATGATTGTTGTTTGCTAGTAGGCATAGGATGTTGCCATAGTTTCGTAGATAGCTTGTGTGTTTTTGGTTTGTGCTTGTTGTGTGTTAGCAGGTTAAATGGTTGGCTTAGAGCTTAAGGTAAGATCTTTCTTTACCTTGGAAGGCTAGTAAGCTGGCCAAGACCTTAAGGAATTAAGAAATTTGCATAGGAAGTAGTGGAGTTAGTGGACTTCCTATACAAGCAAGGTTTGTTAAGTTGGAATAGGCAAGAGGTCGCCATAACGTGGGTGTGAATTGGTTGGTTTTTAATTAAGAAATCATGAGGATGGTCTAAGAAGGAAGTCCAATATAGTTTACCATTTGGCCAAAGTTCTAGGAAAGGAATGAAAGTAGAAATTCAAAGATAGCCTATGTTCCAAGAGGCAAGTGTCTCTTGCAGCTTGGTGCATGAGCATACTCTGAAGTATTATGGACTTATATATAGAGTTGTTACTTTGGACAACCCCATTTCCTAAGGCATCCTATTGAATGTCACCGATTGAAATGAAGAAACTCAAGGTATAGTTGTAAGGACATTGGACGAAGGATTATTCTCCCTAGTGTGTCACCTACCCAGTTTTGTTCTAATAAAGCTTTGTTGTGGCCATTGGAAATTAACAATGTGGCAATGAAAGATAAGTATTATCCCCCCTCAGCGACCGAACTCTGATTTGTTAGATGTGTCTCACTTGCATCTTTTATTCTTTTGGATTAAGTATGTGAAATTCTTCTAGATCCAACTGCCATTCATATATTAAAAGAGAGAAATTAACATGTTTAGAGTCTCCATGTGGGTCAACAAGAATTTTTCCTCTCTCAACTGCTCCCAACTGCTCGATTCTCTCCCTCTCTCAAATTAACATGTTTAAAAAAGAGGAACGCAACTCGGTTGTCAGACCAAAGGGCATAACAAGGAATTCGAAAGCCTTGGTTCATTAGAGTGCAGAAGGTGGCCGAAGCGTGTTGTTTTCGGCTCGTCCCCTTCTCCAATACGGACTTGGTAGTAGTATCCTGATATCAGATCTAGCTTTAAGAAGTACTTCGCTCCATGGAGACGGTCGAATAAATCTGTTATGATTGGGAGAGGATACTTGTTCTGGACAGTCAGTTTGTTCAGCGCTCCATAGTCAATGCACAACCGTAAACTTCCGTCTTTCTTTTTCTGAAACAAGACTGGGGCCTCATAGGTAGCCTTTGCTGGATCGATGAATCCTGCATTCAGTGATTTGTCGAGTTGCTTTTGAAGTTCTGCTAACTAGGGAGGTGTCATACTGTAGGCATTTTTGGTTGGCGGCTTTGCCCCAGGAAACAACTCAATTTCGTAATCAATCCCTCTCCTCGGAGGCAAGTTCTTTGGCAAACTGTCAAGCATGACATCGCGAAATTCTTCTCGCACTCATTGGATCTCTTCTAGGACTGTTTCTTTCTTACTCTCATCTGTCACTATGGGGATGGCCATGAAGGTGGGTTCATCATGAGCAAGGCCCTTCTTGAGCTGAAGGGCTGATATCATCTGTATTCCTTCTGGTTGTTTGATATTGGCCTGAACGACACTGGGGTTGGATCCCGTGATCACTAAGCATTTTGCTAGAGGCATTGGTATCATCTTGTGTTCGAGGAGGAACTCCATCTCCAACACAATGTCAAAGTCATCCATCTTGACGATTGCGAAATCAGCTTGACCACTCCAATCGCCCAACTTTACTGTGGCCCTCTTGGCTATCCCCATAATGGGTAGGGCTGTCGAATTGACAACTTTCATCTTTCCTGTGTCTCTGTCCCATCGTAAGTTAAGTCGTCGCGCTTCCGTCTCTGTCATAAAGTTATGGGTGGCTCCCGAGCCGACCATAGTGCTCTTGGCCGGCTTGTGATTCACCCTTGCGTCAACGTTCATGAGCCCTCTTTCTTACGGCTCCTTGGTCTCCCCCATCTTTCTTCTAGAGGGCAGAAAGGGATTTCAGTGCCCCCATTTGAGGGTTGTTCTCAGCTTCAGTTTGCAATGTCTCGGTTTCTACGACTTTCGTTTTAACTTTACAGTCGGTAGCAAATGTGGCTTGAAAAGGTTGGAGGGTTGCTCGTTTCGGGCAATCAGACACCCAATGGACCCTCTTACATATGAAACACGAAAGGGGCCTCTAGTAGTAGTTGTTTTGTTGGTGTGACCCTCACCACGAATTTCCACCTCTCTACTGGATGTGTCTACGATCTCCCTCTCCTTGTCTGTCTCCTCCCCCACTTTTGGGGGAGCTGGACGATTGTTTATGTTTCCTCCATTAGAGGGAGTCTGATTCCACCTCACGTCTTGGGGTTGATCGTTACTGAGATCAAACAGTCGCTTTGTCGCCTATGCGATAGAAAGATCTTGCACTTGTTGTTCATATAGCTTGGATTTTTCCCATGGCTTCAATCCTTCGACAAAACAGAAAACTTTGTCTTTCTCTGACATATCACGAATGTCTAACATTAATCCAGAGAACTATTTCACATAATCCTGGATGTTGCCTGTATGTTTGAGTTCTTTCAACTTCCGCCTTGCCAAAATTTCCACATTCTCGGGAAAAAACTGAGAACGAAGTTCTTGTTTCAATCTTTTCCAACTGTCTATGGTGCAACGACCATCTTGGATGTCCATGAATCGAGACCTCCACCACAACTTTGCATCATCTGCAAGATGCATCGTAGCTAATGTTATCTTCGACTCTTCTGTCAGTCTTCGTAGCTCAAAAATATTGTTCAAGATAAAAAATGAAGTTCTCAAGAGCTTTTGCGTCTCGAACCCCACAGAAGGGCTTAGGCTCAGGTACTTTAACCTAGTTGAATTGGACCGCACCCCTGTCGGGGCTTGGTTCCCCATTGCTCTCATCGTGCGGTTAAGTCTGGCGTTCAGATCCGCCACTTCAGCCCTCACCACATCAAGGGAAGCTTTCACATCGTCTGATAAGTCCGTATCCATCTGGACTATCGCTTTCTAGGAGCTGTCCAAACCATCGACGCGCTCCATCAGGGCTGCAGAGCCCGACGAGCTATCACCACGCTCGTAGCTACTAGGTCAAGTAGCTTTACTTTCAAGGTTCTCAACCCTCATAATCAATTCTTGGATGGGCATTCCATCCACGCAGCCAGCTACCAGCTACCGCATCAACTTTGTTGGCTTTAGTCCAAATCTCATCCAGTCGAGATTCCACAAACCGAATAGCGTCAGGGACTTCCCTCAAGTAGAGCAATTGCTCTTCGATCTCTACCAGACGACATGTTTTCAACTTCATGAGCCAACTAGGCTCTGATACCAACTGTCACAATCGCACTCTTTTGGATTCGCAAGCGATTGTGCGACACTTACTCTCGCCCACGAGTAAGTCAGCCAATTCGATTTCGGATCGTCGGTGGTACAAAGGGCCTATTTTGCAACCTCCACCCTCGTTCTTGGAAAATAGTTTTAGAAAACAGGGTTAGAGAAAGTGCTTTGGAAAACGGTTAAAAACATTTTGTAAGAATACTAGCTGCAGGCTATCAAGTAAGCAAAGGGACAACAACTTGATAGCGAACAACTCCAGGTAAGAAGGATTGGCAACTAGTTGTACCCCCTATAGTATATTATTAAGCATTTTAGCCTTGTTAGACTTGAACATCAAAATCACGAGGAGTCATATACTTGAAAAATGCAAGGAAAAATAAGCAAGCGATAAAAAGGAAATACATATAATGAAAGCATTAGGGGAATGGGTTGACATGGACATGCGGCCATGGGCAACATGCCTTGGACAAACATGACCGTGACACTGCGCATGACATGTAATTCATGTTGGGGTAGTTTATGGAGCGTGATATGGAAATCACATGTCGGGATGTGAGTGTTGAGCGTGACGTGAAAATCATGTGTGATGTGCGAGCATGTCGTGGAAACCATGTGGGGGTGTTTAGCATGATGTGTGGATTCATGTTGTCATCCTGTCATATTATAGCATTTTTTTTATAAGAAACATCAAGAGAGGAATATCATTAAGCTTCACAAAGGAATATACCTAAGGGCCAAAGCCCCTGACCGAGCACTATCTCAAAATGGCTTGCCAGTCTTTACTAATCATAAGGAAGCTATAATTACAAAAAAAATCTTTGTTGAGAGTAATCCACCACGATGTCGTATTTTGTACAAAGATACAGAAAGAGTCGAAATTAGACGATTGATCTTCAAACGATCTAGCATTCCTTTTCTTCCAAATGCTCCAAATGGTCGCTCTAAACGCACAACTGGCCACCACTCTAGCTTTTTTTGTAAGTTCCAAGCGTTCAGCCCCTCCAACAGCCAGTCTTCAATCTTTTGAGGGACACAAAAAGAAATGCCCAGAAGCCTAGCAATAAAACTCCAAGCCTTCCAAGCAAAGGTACAGTGGATAAAAAGGTGGTCAAGATGTTCCTCTTTCCTCAAGCACAAACGACAACCCGAGGGGGAGAGGTACCAGTGCTGAAATTTCTTTTGAAGCTTCTCAACAGTGTTAATGCTGCGGTATGCCAAGGACCACAAAAAAACTAACTTTTTTGGGACTTTTATGCTTCCAATTAAGAAGGATTTAGTTGTAAACGCCCCACTGCTATCAATCTGCCACCGGATATCATCTAGGCCCGTGCCCAACTTGACATTACTGATTTTCTCCACCAACGCCATCCAACTTTCTATTTCTCTATCAAACAACCCTCTACGAAGAGTCAAATTCCAAGTTTGGTTAGGTTGGTCCCAACATTAAAAAACAGAGGCACCTTTTATCCCAAAGATGGCATAAAGATCCGGAAAGGAGGCCTGCAGAGGCACATTGTCGCACCATCTATCTTCCCAAAATTTGATATTTTTACCGCATCTAAGATGAAAATTGGTAAACTGCTCAAAAGCCTTTTAGTTTTTAGCAATGGTTGTCCAAGGACTGTTGCCTCTTCTTTTAGTTAGTTCACCAGATTTCCAGCCGAAGGGGTCAACTCCATAAATACCAGCGATCATTGATCTCCACAAGGAGTCTTTCTCCTGGGAAAATCTCCAAAGCCATTTAGTGATTAGGGCATCATTTCTCTGATATAAGGCTCCCACCCCTAAACCACCGAGCTTGATGGGGAGAGCAGTCCATTCCCATTTAACAAGATTGCTACCCGGCTTATAAGTCCCACCATTCCATATAAAGTCTCTGCTGATGTTCTCCATGGCTTTGGTAACAGATTTAGGAGCTTTTAAGAGGGAGAAGAGGTATTGAGGTATACTATTGAGCATAGTTTGAGTTAATGTCACTCACCCACCCTTGGATATAGGAAATTTTCGCCAATTGTCAAGCTTGACTCTGAGTCTTTCTATCAAAGGTTCCCACAAGGCTTTCCGGCGGTATTTTCCCCCAAGGGAAATCCGAGATAATTTATAGGAAAGGGTTGTGTTTGACAACCAGCAGCTTCAGCCCAATCTACCAAGTCCGAGGGATGGATATTTATCCCATTGATGGACGTTTTTGAATTATTTATGGAGAGCCCCGACCTGCAAGGATAATATTCAGCATGTCCCACCAATTTCCTATGTCTTCAGCATTGTTTGGACAAAAAACAAGAGTATCATCGGCATACTGGAGCAAAGACACTGCCACCTTATCCTTACCAACCTGCCATCCATTCAGGATCTTCTTCTCTAAGCAAAATTGGACAGATTTGGCTATAACATCACCCACAATTGTGAAAACGGAGGGAGAGAGCGGGTCTCCTTGTCTCAACCCTCTAGGCTTCCCATTAATAATCACAGAGAAGTTAGAGTTGTTGAGGCATCCTGTAATCCACTCCCTCCAAAGCTTGCCAAACCCTTTCAACTCAAGCACAACATCTAAGAACTCCCAACTAACTTTGTCGTAGGCTTTTTCAAGATCTAATTTCAACAACACACCTTTCTTCTTAATTGCTCGATAGTCTTCAACTGCTTTGGAGGCCACTAAAATGGCATCGAGAATTTGCCTACCTTGCACAAAAGCCATTTGGCAATCACTGATGGTTAGATGCAGAACCTTCTTTAATCTTTCCGCCAAAACCTTAGCTATAATCTTATAGAGAGAGGTAACCAAATTGATTGGACGAAAATCCTTGATCTTGGCAGCACCCTTTTTTTTTTTGGGATCAGGCATATATATGTCTCATTAGTTCGTTTATTGATGATGCCGTTTTTAAAAAATTCTTGGAACACCTCTACTAGGTCATGCTTCAAGATGTTCCAAAAATTTTTGAAAAACTCTCCCGTCATACCATCTGATCCTGGAGATTTCAGATTGCCCATTCCTTGCACTGCTTTAAAAATCTCCTCTTCACTGAAGCTCATTTCCAACATATCCCTATGTTGGACGTCAATTGAGGCCCAATCGATCCCTTCTAAAGTGAATCGAGGATTGATATCTTTCTCATAGAGCTTATTGTAGAAGCCCAAAACCTCCTTTTCAATGTCCTCTTCAGAGGTAAGAATATCCCCATTTTCATTTTCTAACAGAGAGATGTGAGCTCTGTTTCTCATTGTCGAAGCCCATTTGTGAAAAGAGGCAGTATTCTCATCACCTTCTGTTAACCATCTAATCTTGCATTTTTGGTTTAGGCTTCTCTGCTCATTAATGGTGATTTCCATAAGCTCAGTTTCAAGTATATTTCTATCAGAAATATGATGAGGGAGAATGCTATCTTGCTCTTTTAGCAGGTCTATTTGCTCTATTTGCTGATAACATCAATTTTTCTTCTAACTTTCTTACCATATGATTCTTTGTTCCACTCCTTGATCTTTATCTTTAGCCCTTTCATTTTTTCCATAAATCTGTAACCAGCCCAACCAGACGGATTTAAAGTTGACCACCAAGATTCCACACGCTTCTTGAAGTCGGGATCTTCAAGCCAAACATTTTCACATTTTCAAATCTAAAGGGAGTGGGTCCCCATTTAAAAGCCCCAATAGAAATCAAAATCGGGAAGCAGCCATTCTCTCACCCAATCTAGACCAAGTAAATTGGCCATTAACCATCGGAGGATCTATCAAATCTGTATCATCAATAAATTTATTAAACGTCTTCGAACATCTAGAGATGCGAGTGGCATTAAGTCTGTCGGCAATCCATCCAACCGTGTTAAAGTCTCCCACAACAAACTACGCCTCATCGCAAAGCCCATAGAGGTCGTAAAGCTCACGGATGAATTTTTTTCTTTCTTTATAGCAGCAGGGCCCATACACGCCCGTCACCCACCCCTTGAATCTCCCAAGAAAGGTACACTTTATCAAGACAGGGAAGGCCCCCAAGACAGAGATATCAACAACCACCACATTTTCTTTCCACATCACGAGGATACCCCCAGCCGAATTGTAAGCGTCAAAGGATAGCCATCCAAAGTGTCTAGAGCTCCACAACGACTTAATCACCCTCCTATCTATCATAGCCAGTCGAGATTCCTGCAAGAACACTATATCCAGGTTAAAATTTCTGAGGTCTTTGATATGGGCTCTCTTTGACCTCGCTCCCAGCCCTCTGACGTTCCATGAGAGGATCTTCACGAGGACACTATGTCGTTCCTATCTAAGCATTCACTCCTATTATCAAGTCCCTGATCTAAGTCAATTTCTGAGTTAGCCTCTACTTCTTTCTCCCAAGTTCTTAAGAGGTTGGTTATCTCTCGGTTTTTCCTCTTCTGGTTGGTGTTCCCTTCCTTCATATTGGAGTTCGAAACTGGTCTAATACACAAATTATTCTTTCTCAAGGTAAGGACTATTTCTTTGCTAATAACAAAGCCTTCGGGGACCGCGGTATCTCTAATGATAGACTGACTTTCTTGATGAGGGATCATAGCCAAAGCTCTCGGTCCTCATGATACAAGGTCTCAAGGACTGGGCTCTTTTCTCTATTCCCTGTGGAAATTGGATTCACCGTAGGCTTGCTTAGGTTTTCTCTTCTTATGCAATTCTCCGGCTGGAGGGAATTAGGTATTTCTTCAAGGCTTTCGGATTGAGAAGTCCCAACGTCTTCTCCTTCTTTCAGAAAGCACATTTGGTAGTCTTCTGGGATATCCGCTATACTTTTCTCACCGAAGCCCTCTGTGTCTTCAGAGTCGTCTTCCAGTTCTCTACTTGTTGGACTAGAGATCGAGAAATCAGAGTCTAGAGTAATTTCACCATTCCACTTTTTCATCGTGTCACTCTCTAGGCTGTCTTTCTTTTTTTCCAAGTGGTGATCTGGGCTTTATGTGCAACGGAGACCCCTTTCCTCTTTCTTTCGTTGGGCTGTAACCAATTATTTTCGTTTGAATTTCCCACGTTTTGGGCCTTTGTCTGAATGTCAACTTGGGCTTTCCTTTTGGACTTGTTTCTAAAATCTTCCGTCGTACTTGGCGTCTTGGCCTTTCATTTTCAAGCTCCAGTTGGCGGGACATTTCAAAACTTTCATTATTATTTTCCAGCTGTCCCCAGTACCTTCATTAACTGCAGGAGTATCTTTGGTATTAACCATCGGGTAATCCGAATCGTTCTCGATTCGCCAAATATCCATTGGACTAAAGTCCAAATCCGAAGGGCCCCTGTGGAAGGCGTGGGCTGCCTCCGGCGAGAAGCTGCCATGGATTCCGGCATCTCTGTTAACCAACATTTGACCGTCATGAAACGTGACAATCTGCACGTGAAAAATCTCGTTGCCGTCTTTGATTTTCACCTTCGCTAGAATGAAGCCACAATAGTTCTTTCTAATCTTGATTATCGCTTCCACGCATTCAATGAGTAGAGAGTTCTCCTTAACGTATTCAATGAAGCCGCCCAGACAGTCACCAATTGCTTTAAAGGTTTTTAATTGCCATGCAGGGGGAGGTTGCGAATTTTTATCCACCCACCGTAGTTGGGCACTGTGTTAAGCTTTCCATGTTTCAACTTATCCCATTTCTCAAGTTTCAAAATCAGACGACCAAAGCTTACCCAACCCCTGTTTTTTGTTAAAAGCTCTGTCAACTCATTCGAAGGGCATTTAAGCAGCGCCTTATCCGGTTGAAAGGGATTTATGACTAACGGCTCCATTAATTGTTGTTGCATAACTTCTAGAATTCGGCCCCAGTCGTCATGGAAGTCCCTTTTCGTAATAACTATCACCATGCTCCAATCAATCTTCCTTATTTCCCCGCAGCAGGCTTTTGGTTTAAAAGGACATATCCATCTTTCTGGGGGGCGAGTTCTTTAACTTAGCAGAGGTTTTAACTATATCCGCTAATGATCTGCTTCTATTCTCCCTTCTTTGCGGTTCTTTTTCCACCCCTTTGTGCTGGTTTTCATCTCTTCAACTCACGAAGTCTTTTAGCAGGTTCGAAAAGCTTCTCCATCCCTCAAATCAATTCTTGCCGGGACGACTAGATTGTGTTTCCCTCCAGAGTTTACGACTTTGGTTATCTCAAGGAAGCTGCCTCGTTTGTTTGATATTTTTTGTATCCAAATGAAACCATTGTTACAGTCGGTTTTGTGGAAGAACTTGTGCGTGGTCGGCGAATGGAGAAGGTCCTCGATGGAGTCAATGATCCAAACCAAAACAACTTCCTCTACGGACAGGGCGAACTTTCTTCTCAGATGGTTCTCTTGGATTCTGACCACTCGACCTTTATAGTTTCTATCGAAGGTACATGAAAAGGTCTTGTTTTCTATCTTAACTCTACAACTCCTGGCCATCGGAATCAATCTCTCTCATAATCCTCGAGACGACTTCTGAAGAAAAACTAAGAAAACCCAACCCTCCCCTCTGGAAAGATCTCCAGAACCCTGAACACCCAGCTCTCCCTCACAAAACGCTCAGAACCCATTCGGAGGACTCATCGGAAGTCGTCGGAGAGACCGTCGGAGGTTAGCATCGGAGTACTCATCCGAGTTCTCATCGAGAGAGAGAAAGAAAAATCTAAGTCGTGTTTGTGTGTGACTAGATTCTATTCATATTATAACATGAATTGCATTGTTTGATTTATCGCTTTAAAAGCATGTTGTTTGTTTTAATCGTTTGAAAAGCATGATGGATGCATGTGCTATGTTTGTTGGTTGATGTTTGGTGGCTCACCAGGTGTGAACTACTTATCAGTACTCCGGTTGTATTGACTTTCTTTCCCTTTTCCCCCAACATTTCAGTGTCACAAGTAGTTTGTGAGTCTGGTGATACTGAGGAGGAGGCTTACGAGGTATGTACTTTGTGGTTTAGCTTTTTTATTATTTTGCTTATGTTTAGATAGGTCCCTAGTTTCTCGCTTTAAGCTTTAGGTGGTTTTGGCTTCGTGGTTTAGGTTGTGTTTCATGCGAGACCTGACTCACTTGCTTTGTGGAAGTTCGAAGTCTGTTTTGTTGACTTGAAGTGTTGTGGAAGTTGTAATTAGGCAGTTTAGTATTAGAAGTATGTTCTCTTTTCCTTCATGGCCTCAACGCTCTTCTCGGATTGTCCATCCACTCTTCCATCTGGCGTTGCGACGTGGCTCGTGTCTTCCCCAAGATGAACGCTCTGATACCACTTTGATAAGATACTTCTGGATTCCACTTAACGATACACCAAAATAAGGTTACACAGTTCAATAAATACAATCTTAACATCCACACATGAAGTTAACCACCATTCGAGAGGGTGGGAGTCCCACCCTATCTCACTAACAGAGAGAGACTAGTTCACAACCAAAATAAGCATAATCCACAAAATACTAAAAAGACATAAATACTAATATTGAGATGGAGGTGGATTTCCGCTTCTACCCCTCCTTGCACATGTGTTGATAATTGGAGGCCTTACAAACCGTTACCCAACCCTTAAAGAATGTTAATAGACATCGTTCGACCATGAGCTTCAAGTCTAACTTATGGATGCATAAATCCCTCGAACTCTCTTCCTTTCCTTCTCTAACCAATATATCCATGTTCGACGGGCTCCCTTAAATGTAAACATAACCCCTATATAATGATCGAAGATGAGCAGATTTTGCTTAGATACACTTCGCCTTCCCCTTTAGGTAACACTATTTTGTCGACTTTTCCCTGCTCCGCATCTCAGCCTTTTAGAAATGCCTAACTTGGTTTTTGCTTTTAGATAGAATTCGGGGGGGGGGGGGTAACAAGCCTGGTAGCCCTTGCCAATAGAGACCATCCCTTTCCTTTAAACCCTAAAGGAAGACAACCGCCGATTCCAATATTCTTCTTCTCCAAAATCCTTTAGGGTTTTCTACTTTTGTCATTGCCACCAAGCAATCCTGAACCCACACTGTCGTACCTGTCCCAAGTTCCACTTTCCCCACTCTGCTACTCTGCGCTCCACCATTACTTTCCTCCCACACTCACTCTTTCAAAGCTTGAACGATTTACGATCAATAAACAACCTACCCATCACTCCTCACCCTCACCTTCTACATAGTGAAAGAAAGAGTCAATTGGAATATGATTATAAATATTTTGTAAATTGAGCGGTAAGACATATAAAATGGTCCGCCAAAGCTCAACCATATCTTCTAGCTATCCTTGGTGTTGGATATTGTTTCTACAAGGCATCAATACTGATCCTCTTCAATTGCGAAGGCACTTTCTCTAGTTTCGGCCCTTTCTCGCTCTTGTGTATTCATTATACCATGTCTTCATTGTCTTATTGGGTATTCAAAATCCTCATGTTTCGATTTGTTGTTAGTAACTTTTTGAGAATGGTGAAAAGCAAGTGGCGGGATCTTCTGTAGTCGTCGGACCGTTACTGCCAAGTGATGAACCGACAAAGGGATTCTCAACCCAATTTCTGTACTTCTGAATATGTTTCATTTATTTATTTCTGGTGGGTTTAGAAAAAAAATAACCCACATTTAAAAAAAAAAAAAAATTGTTATCACTGGTTTTAATTGTTTGTTTGGATTTATAGAAGGTCATGGTACGAAAAGAAACTGTTGAATCTAGGTGATAGCGTTTTTTGAACTTCTCCACATCCATGACTACATCCCATTTTTGTGGTGTTCATCACATGCATGGTACGAATGCTTTTGTCTGTCTCTCTCCAAAAATTGATATTTATCCTTGCTTTCTTTTATTGGGGTTATGTAGGTTTTCCTCATAATTAAAAAGAAATTGAGGCAGTTATATGAGCATAAATCTCTTATTTATTTATATATATATATATATATATATATATATATATATATAGGTCTTAGTTTTAGGAGAATAATAGTCTCTTATTCAAATATGAACATCCTAGGTCTTCTTATATAGGAGAAAGACCCATTACAATAAAAAGAAAGAATAAAGGCAATAAAGACTAAATATTAACAAATAATATTTACACAATTATAGAAACTAGAAATTCCAACAGTCCCCCTTAAGCTGGTTTAAAGATGTCTTCCATAGCCAGTTTGTCAATTAGTTTATCGAATTGCTTCTTTGGAAGTCCCTTAGTTAGAACATCAACAATTTGCTCTGTCGTCGGAAGATAAGGGATAAGTGTTTGTCAACCTCAATATGTTTTGTTCTATCATGTAGAACTGGATTGTGAGCTATAGATTATGGCAGCCTTATTGTCACAATAAATTCGAATAGGCTTAGTCTGAGGGAACTTGAATTCTTCAAGTATTCGTTTGATCCATATGCCTTCACAAATTCCATGGGCTAAGGCTCTAAACTCTGCTTCAGCGCTACTCCTGGCCACTACATTTTGCTTTTTGCTTCGCCATGTGACTAGATTTCCTCCAACAAAGGAACAATACCTGAGGTAGATCTTCTATCAGTAGTACTTCCAGCCCAGTCTACATCTGTATAGACCTCTACTTGGATGTGATTATTCTTTTTGAATATCGTAAAGCCCTATAGGCAGCTTCAAAATGAGTTGATCCGAGTGCATGCATAAACTGACTTACCATGCTTACAGCAAAAGCAATGTCTGGACGAGTATGAGACAAATAAATTAGTCTCCCCACAAGTCTTTGGTATCTCTCCTTATCCTTTATTTCTTCTTGTTTTGATGCTTCTAACTTCAAATTAGGCCCAATAGGAGTTTCAACAACTCTGCATTCAAGAAATCCTATTTCTTCAAGTAAGTCAAGGACATATTTTCTTTGATTTACAAAGATGTCTTTCCTTGATCTTACAAATTCCATCCCAAGGAAATATTTTAACGTTTCCAAGTCCTTGATTTGAAACTCAGTTGCAAGGTTTTTCTTGAGATCAGTTAGACCTACATCATCATCACCTGTGAGAATAATATCATCAACATAGACAATAAGGATAGAGATTTTATTATTCTCAGAGTGTTTATAAAATATAGTATGGTCAGCTTGACTTTGAAGAAACCCATAACCAGACACAACTTCTCCAAACCGTTCAAACCAAGCGCTTGGAGACTGTTTAAGGCCATATAGAGATTTCTTTAACCTGCAAATTCTATTACTTCCAAGTTCCTTTTCAAAACCTGGTTTCAACTGCATAAGAACTTCTTCCTCAAGGTTGCCATTGAGAAAAGCATTTTTCACATCAAGTTGGTAGAGAGGCCATTTTGAATTAGCTGCAAGAGACAACAATACTCGAATAGAGTTAATTTTAGCAACTAGGGCAAACGTTTCCTGATAATCAATCCCATATGTTTGGGTGAAGCCTTTAGCTACTAATTGGGCCTCATATCTCTCAATACTACCATCTGCATTGCATTTTATGGTAAACACCTATTTACAACCCACTGGTTTCTTATCCTTTGGAAACTCTACTGCTTCCCAAGTCCCATTTTGTTTTAGAGCATTCATCTCCTCCATAACCGTTACTTTCCAATTTGGATCTTCTAAAGACTCATGTCCATTCTTTGGAACAAACAAATCATTTATCCTAGAGGTGAAGGCTTTATGGCTATTTGACAAATTTTGATATGACATGTAGTTTGCAATAGGATATTTGGTACAACTTCGAGTACCTTTTCTAATGGCTATGGGCATATCAAGATCAGATACAACTGGTAAAGTATTTTGAATAGTTGAAGTAGGAATGGAAGAAGAATTACCAGATTTTCCAGTTTCAATCGTCGGAGTCTCAGATTGGTTCTGTGAAGGATCAACTATTTGGTCTTGCTTCCTCTGATTGAATTTTCTTCTAGTATAAAACTTCAACTCAGGAACTTGATCAGTAGGATCATTATGTAGTATTTCTCCCCCAGATTGAGAAGTTTCTATACTTGGCACCAAAGGACTAATATCATCAGGACAAATAAGGTTAGGAAGAAGAGTAGAAACATCCCAAAAGTTATCTTCCAAATTCGGTTTCTCCTCCTTAAGAGAACTTTGGGTAAAGTATGGTTGATTTTCTAAAAAAGACACATCCATGCTTTCAAAACATTTTTTTGTCTGAGGATCAAAACATTTATAGCCTCTTTGCTTTGAAGAATAATCCAAAAAAATGCATTTAACTGCTCTATGATCAAGTTTTGACTGAAAGTGACTAGGGATGTGAACATTAGTAGTACACCCAAAAACTTTGAGAGGTAAATCAGAATATAAGCAAGATCTTGGAAAAACATTTTTAAAGCAATCAATTGGAGTTTTGAAATTCAAGATCTTACTAGGTATTCTATTTATTAGATAAGTCTTCGTCCCATAAATATTTTGGAACATGCATGGAAAACATTATAGCACGAGCTACCTGAAGTAAATGCCTATTTTTTCTTTCAGCAACACCATTCTGTTGAGGTGTATCTCGACAAGTAGACTGGTGAACTATACCTTTATCTTTTAAATTACTCACCAAAAGATTCATTAAAATATTCAGTTCCATTGTCAGAGTGTAAAATGCAAATTTTGGTTTGAAATTGAGTTTCGATCATATTGTAAAAATTCCTAAAAATTTCTTTCACCTCAGATTTCTTTTCCATTAAGCACACCCAAGATAGACGAGTATGGTCGTCAATAAAAGTAACAAACCATATTTTCTCACTATGAGTCCTAATTTTAGAAGCCCCCCAAACATCACTATGTACTAGATAAAATGGTTTGGAAGCTTTATAAGGTTTAGGTAAATAGGTAGAACGATGATTTTTTTCTAAAATGAAACTTTCACAATCAAATGAGGAGCAATCAAAACCCTTAAATAAGTTTGGAAATAAATGCTTGAGATAAGGAAAACTAGGATGTCCTAACCTAAAATGCCAAAGCATAATTTGTTCTTTACCAGAAAGAGAACTAATACTACTGAAACCTCGAGTTATTTTATTACTAAAAGAACCTTCATCAAAGTAACAAAGGCCAACAAGCATCCTAGCACTCCCAATCATCGTCTCCGATTCCTGATCCTGAAAAATACAGTGAGATTCGAAGAATATAACGCAACAATTAGAATCTCGAGAAAGTTTGCTGACAGATAAAAGATTATCGGCTAATTTTGGAACATGTAAGACAGGTTGTAAAGAAATTTTTTCAGTCAATTTAATAGTTCCTTTTCTTGCAACGGACGAAAAACTGCCATCTGCAATTCGAATTTTTTCACTAGAATAGGAAAGAGAGTTTGAAGAAAAAAATTGAGAGGTACTAGTCATATGGTCAGAAGCTCCGCAATCAATAATCCATAGAGAAGAAGTGCCACAAGAGAAAGGTTGAGGATAATTACCTGTTTGTGCCAATGAAACACAAGAATTATTAGATGAGAAATTGGTTGGTAGCAATTTTAGGATTTGATGAACTTGCTCCATATCAATAAATGAGTAAATGGGAAATAATAAAATATAAACCAAACCAAACGACACTTAACTAGTAGTGAACCAGACCAAACCAAGTAGTGGATTGAACCAAACTTTGAAAAGAACCAAATCTCCAAATCCTCGAAAAAACACGGTGAAAAAAATCCCTCGAGCAAAGACGGCGACGTGAGCAGCTGCCTGCTTCTGAAAAAACGGGAGTAAAAAATCAGCCGAACTTCGTTCTTGGGTCGCAGTGGAAAGCTAGAAGGTTGGAAAAAAAAAAACGGTCGAACTTTGTTCTGCGTCATGGGTCGCTATTGGCTGGCAGTGGAAACCCACAAAGTGTGCCTTGGACGGCGACAGAAGGACGTGTAACTACGAGAATACGCCAATGTATGTGGCAGCCACAACGAGCCACACGGATAACTCCGGACCAAATCTTGAACAGAAACCACCAAAAATGATGAAGAAAAACAGAACCGAAAGAAATACAGGCGTACGCGATAGATAGAGACTGAAATGGCTGAATTTAAAGGGTTTGGAATCAGATGGAACCGACAATGCCGATTGAAAGGCTCTGCGCCATCACATGCAAAACCTCAATCTCACTTCGAGTTCGCAATCTCCGCGCCTTCGTTTCTCCTCAGCGACCTTCAATTTCCGAACACTCTCTCTCTCTCTTTTCTTAGCTGGCGAAAACTTTTTGCCTTCGGAGCAATGGGTTTGGAAGGAAACCCACGAAGCAAAAAACCGGCTGGGACGGTAGAAAAAAACCAAGAACGACGATGGGTTTTGAAGGAAACCCACGAAGCAAACTTGCAGTTCCCTGTGTGTCGAGCTGGGTTGGTTCCGACGGCGGTGGGCTGGCGAACATAGAACGACGACGGTGGGCTGGCAAACAGAGAACGACGGCTAAGGTGAAGACAAAATACGAGACCACCGGCGTCAGAAGTAAGATGCACCAATCAAGAATGCGGCTAGGGTTCTGACGGCGGCGACGGCGGCTAGGGTTTCAAAACATATGGTGTTTAGGGTTTTAGAAACGGCTAAGGTTTAACCTTGCTCTGATACCATCATAGTTTTAGGAGAATAATAGTGTCTTGTTCAAATATGAACATCCTAGGTCTTCTTATATAGGAGAAAGACCCATTACAATAAAAGGAAAGAATAAAGGCAATAAAGACTAAATATTAACAAATAGTATTTACACAATTATAGAAACTAGAAATTCCGACAATAGGAAACGAAAGATCATATATAGAACAAAACAGAGTTGCTACCTAAAGGCCTTAAGGATGAGGAATCCCTAAGCCTAAGGAGGATTGCAAACAGAAGACCCCCAATGTCCAATCTTAGCTCACCAAATGATGTTTTGTGATACAAAAAGAATGGTGTAAAGTGTCACAATCGCAAACTTTCAAACTCGGGACGAGCGATTGTGCGGCACTTGTCCTAACCCGGCGAGCAAGTCAGCCGTACAAAAATCGCAAATCGCGGACAACTTCGGCGTAGGGTCTAGCCTCCACTCACGTTTTAAGAGAAAATTGGTTTTATAAAACGTGAGAGAGAATACATTGAAAACATCTTTAAAAGAGAGCATTGGATACAAGGATGCAAGAAAGCTTGATTGCAAGAAAGTATACAATGCTTGGTGGGGGGTGGTTTGATGACTACTTGGTCCCCCCTATAGTACATTTTGAAGCATATTTGATCTGGCAGGCTTAAACATGAAAATCACGAGGAGTCATACGTCCCCAAAACTAGTTACAATGAAAAGGAAATAACAAAACTAATTACATGGCATTAAAACATGATGGTGAGGATGGTTTGGACATGCGGCCATAGGCACAACTCGCCCTGGACAAGCATGCTCAAGACATTCTCCCCCACTTAAACTGTTGACGTCCCTGTCAACTGACGTCGCTTGAAGTCTTCAATCTTCGGTGTCCAGGCTTCAAGGTCTTCAACTCGTTCCCAGTTTGTTTCTTCCGTAGGGAGGTCCTTCCATTTGACAATGAATTCTTGGATTACGACGATCATCATCTGGATCGGGGTAATAAGGTTTTAAGTTGCTCACATGAATTACTGGGTGAATTTTCATCCATGCAGGCAACGCCACCCTATAAGACGTGGTCCCGATTTTCTTGGGGACTTCCACAGGTCCTTCATACTTTTGCACAAGTCTCTGGTCTTTTCGGCTGCGGAATCGAATCTGTTCGGGTCTCAGCTTTATAAGGACTTGGTCTCCAATTCGAAATTCAAGGGGGCGACGCTTCCTGTCCGCCCACTTCTTCATGCATTTGGAGGCTTTCTCTAGGTAGGCTCGAGCAATGTCAGTGGTCTGTTTCCACTCCTTTGTAAAATTTTGGGCCTGAGGATTCTTCCCTGCATAAGGATGGTCAATAATATGAGGTAGGGAAGGTTGTCTGCCGCTAACGATCTCAAAAGGGCTCTTTCCTGTAGACGAACTTGTTTGGCAATTGAAACAAAACTGAGTCACATCTAGCAACTGGACCCAGTTCTTCTGTTGGGCATTAACAAAGTGGCGTAGATACTCTTCAAGCATGCAGTCGAATCTTTCGGTTTGCCCATCAGTTTGTGGGTGATAGCTCGAGGATATATTCAAACTCGTCCCCAAGAATGTGAATAATTCTGTCCAGAAGGTGCCGATAAAACGACCATCTCTGTCACTCACAATACTTGATGGAATGCCCCACAACTTGACAACGTGCTTGAAGAATAGTTGGGTCGTCAACTCAGCTGAACATGGATTAGGGGTTGCCACGAAGGTTGCATACTTCGAAAATCGATCAATGATAACCAAGATTGCTTCGTGGTCCCCTACCTTCGGAAGGTGAGTGATGAAGTCCATGGAAACACTCTCCCAAGGCCTGGATGGAACTGGCAAAGGTTCGAGGAGCCCCGACACCTTTTCTTTCTCAACTTTATCTTGCTGGCATATCAGACAAGTCTTCGTGTACTGCATAATATCGTCTCGCATGTTTGGCCAGAAGTACCCTTTCTTCAGAAGGGCGTACGTACGCTGCCATCCAGGATGACCTGCCCATAGAGTGTCGTGACACTCACACATCAGTCTCCTGCTCGGGGAACATACAATCGATTCCCTTTTGTCATCAGCAAATCGTCCTCGACCCAAAACTCCCTGGTTTTTTCGGCTTTGGCTAAGGACACAACAGTTTGGGCTGAGGGGTCTTTCAATAACTGTTCTTTGATGATGTCGCGCATGGATCCATCAACCTTACTGGAATGAATATGAGCGAGCATGCATAGGGCCGCATGCTCACCCTTTCGACTCAGGGCGTCTGCTGCTTGATTGCTCTTTCCTTTCTTGTGTTCAAATCTAAAATCGAACTCAGCTAGGAATTCTTGCCACCGCGCTTGCTTTGCGGTCAACTTTGGCTGATCGAAGAAGTGACAGATAGCAATATTGTCGGTTCTAACCACGAAGCGTGATCCCAACAAATATTGCCTCCAGGCTCTCAGGCAATGTACAACTGCCAACATCTCTTTCTCGGAGACAGTGTATCTCCTTTCAGCACTATTTAACTTGCGGCTCTCATAGGCGATAGGGTAACCTTCCTGAAGAAGTACGCCTCCGAGAGCAAAGTCGGACGCATCGGTCTCGACTTCAAATGGCTTCGACACATCCACCAATCCAAGGACAGGGCCCCTTGTCATGGTGGTCTTCAGCTCTTCAAAAGCTCTCTGACATTCGTCTGACCAATGCCAGGTTACATCTTTCTTCAACAATTTTGTTAGTGGAGCAGCTCGTCGGGAAAATCCTTCGATGAACCGACGATAATAATTTGCCAAGCCCAAGAATGAACGAAGCTCGGTCACAGAAGTAGGAACTCTCCATTCTTGGATGGCCTTGACCTTGTCACTGTCCATACTGATTCGGTCATATTCAATCACATGGCCCAAGAAGTTTATGCGTTGCTGCGCGAAAGCACATTTTTCTCTCTTTACATATAGTTGATTCTGCCTGAGCTTGTCAAAGACGAGACGTAAGTGCACTCGGTGTTCTTCCAGCGTGGGGCTGTATACGACTATGTCGTCCAGATAAACCACTACAAACTGATCGAGGTACTCATGGAAGACCTAATTCATCAACGTACAGAAAGTGGCTGGTGCGTTTGTCAAGCCAAACGGCATCACCAGGAATTCAAAAGCCCTGTATCTTGTAACACATGTGGTCTTAGGCTCGGCACCTTCAGCAATGCGAACCTGATAATATCCCGATCGGAGGTCTAACTTGGTGAAGTATCTAGCTCCGTTTAACTGGTCAAATAGATCAGATATCAGCGGCACTGGATACTTGTTTCTCACTGTGACTTTGTTTAGGGCTCGGTAGTCGATACATAAACGCAGGGTCCCATCCTTCTTTTTCTGAAACAATACAGGAGCCCCATAGGGCGCTTTTGCAGGACGAATAAACCCTGCACTCAGGAGTTCGTCTAATTGTTTTCTCAATTCGGCCAATTCCGGTGGTGCCATACGATATGCATTTTTCGCTGGAGGTTTAGTTCCTGGGAGGAGCTCAATCTCGTGATCAATTCCTCGTCGAGGGGGCAAGGCCTTTGGCAAGCTATCTGGCATTACATCAACATATTCTTGCAAGACATCGCAAACTTCTGGCGGGATTTCTTCCGCCATCGAGGGCTCTTCGACCATTGGGATGGCCATGAAGGTGGGTTCATCTCGACGAAGGCCTTTCTTCAGCTGTAGGGTCGAAATCATTCTCATGCCGCTGGGTTGTTTGATACTTGCTGGAACTACGGTGGGATTATTGTCAGTGACGATCATACATTTGGCGAGTGGTAAAGGGATCACCTTATGCTCCAAGAGAAATTCCATTCCCAGTACCACATCGAAGTCGTCCATGCGAACCACTACAAGGTCCACATTACCTGTCCACCCGCCCAATTTCAATGGAACTTTTCTGGAAGTGCCCACAATAGGTAACGCTTCAGAATTAACCGCTTTCATCTTGCCAGCATCTTTTTCAATCTTTAATTCCAACCTACGGGCTTCTTGTTCGGAGATGAAATTGTGGGTGGCGCCAAAATCAATCATGGTACCCTTAGCAAGCCCACCATTGATGATGGCATCCACAAACATCAGTCCCCTCTCGAGCGTGTCTTTCGACCCGAAGGCCTTTCTCTGTATGGCAGATAAGAACTTTAGGGCTCCCATCCTGGGTGTGTTCTCTTCCTCCTCTGATTTGTTGCCCTCAACTTCGGGTTCAGGAAAGTTGCCGGATTGTACTGCGGCTTGAAGGGCAGTGAGAGCAGCTCGGTTAGGGCAGTCATACAGTCTATGAGGACCCTTACATAGGAGACAAGAAAGGGGCCATTGCTGGTTCTGCCTCGGTGGGTAGGGCCCTCGGGGAGGACCTGAGGAAGAGGTCTGAGGCTTCTTATCGGTCTCTCCAGGCTTCTGATTCATGGGCCTGAAAGGCCGATTTCCATTGTGCGGGGTGGTACGCACTTCTTTTGAGGAACTGAATCACCACCTAAGTCAAAGAGTCTTTCAGTGGCAGCCAGGGCAGAGGCAAGATCTTGGACTCTCTGTTCGTAAAGCTTAGTCTTGGCCCATGGCTTTAACCCTTCAACAATGCAAAACACTTTGTCCTTCTCGGACATGTCACGGATATCAAGCATTACGGCAGAAAATTGCTTAACATATTCTCTTATCCCTCCAGTGTGCTTCAACTCGCGAAGCTTGCGTCTCGCTATGAATTCAACATTTTCGGGGAAGAACTGAGCCCTCAATTCTTTCTTGAGGTCTTCCCAAGAGTTAACTATGGCCAGGCCACTCTGAATGTCGTTCACTTTAGTGCGCCACCATAGCTTTGCATCATTAGAGAGATGCATCATTAGAGAGATGCATTGTGGCTAACGTGATTTTCATCTCCTCTGAAGTAGTTCCAGTGGCTTTGAAATACTGTTCGACGTCGAAGATGAAATTCTCGAGTTCTTTCGCGTCACGGTTCCCACTGAAGGCTTTGGGTTTCGGGACCTTAATCTTGTTGTGTACTCCGTGCCCTTGGTTCGGGGTCTGATTCTCAACCGCTCGCATGGTTAGATTCAGGCGAGTATTCATCTCAGCCATCTCACCTCTCAAGGTTTCGATGGTTGCTCTAAAATCTTCTGTCATTTCATTGAACAGCTGCAGCATGGTTGTTTGGGATGTATTTAACTCGTCGACACGTTCGCTCATCTTGTCGACGGAACTCGTGGAACTCTCTCCACGTTCAGTGCTACCAGGCTTTGTAGCTTTACTTTTCAGGGTCTCTACCCTTATTGCCAACTCTTGTACAGGTAGCCCATCGATCCGGGCATTCACTGCATCTATCTCTCCCAACTTTTCAGAGATCTCATCAAGTCGACTTTCGACATATCGTACTGAGTCAGGTACTTCCCTCAGATACAGCAACTGTTCCTCTATCTCAACGAGTCGTTCAACATGGGTCTTGTCCATTTGTTTGGTCGCCAACATGCTTACAACTTCTCGAAAGCCAAGGAGCCAACTAGGCTCTGATACCACTTGTCACAATCGCAAACTTTCAAACTCGGGACGAGCGATTGTGCGGCACTTGTCCTAACCCGGCGAGCAAGTCAGTCGTACAAAAATCGCAAATCGCGGACAACTTCGGCGTAGGGTCTAGCCTCCACTCACGTTTTAAGAGAAAATTGGTTTTATAAAACGTGAGAGAGAAAACACATTGAAAACATCTTTAAAAGAGAGCATTGAATACAAGGATGCAAGAAAGCTTGATTGCAAGAAAGTATACAATGCTGGGTAGGGGTAGTTTGATGACTACTTGGTCCCCCCTATAGTACATTTTGAAGCATATTTGATCTGGCAGGCTTAAACATGAAAATCACGAGGAGTCATACGCCCCCAAAACTAGTTACAACGAAAAGGAAATAACAAAACTAATTACATGGCATTAAAACATGATGGGTGAGGATGGTTTGTACATGCGGCCATAGGCACAACTCGCCCTAGACAAGCATGCTCAAGACATAAAACACCCCAAGTACACGCTTTACATTTTCCCAAAAGAAATTGCTAGAGGAAGACTTATGTGGGAAACACCGTTTATTCCTT
This sequence comes from Luffa acutangula, assembly GCA_036850905.1. Lineage (NCBI taxonomy): Eukaryota > Viridiplantae > Streptophyta > Magnoliopsida > Cucurbitales > Cucurbitaceae > Luffa > Luffa acutangula. The sequence continues at coordinate 1,293,294 of CM072096.1, forward strand.
TCTTTCCAAATCAACCGTAACAGAGCTCGGGTAGTGTTTTTTCACAGAATCCTAGCCTTCTTCTCAAGCCATTACCTGGACAATAACCCAAAAAGCCGATCTCTCACATCTTTTGGAGGACACCCAAGAAGTGCAGATACAGACACGAGACATAGATACTACACGACACGAAAAAATAACTAAGCCCATATATGGAAGAAATAGTTGTTTGGTCCAGGGGATTTGAAATTACCCATAGAAGAAATAGCTGCAAGAATCTCCTCTTCTTCAAAAGTTTCTCCAACCCGCTTGTTCTATCAACCTCCAGCCTGTTCAAATTCACCCTTTTGGTAAGAAACGAGTTTGACCATCGGCAGAGTAAAAAGATTGGGAGAAATTAATAAATTCAACCTTCAACCTTTTCCAATTCACCCCTTACCCCTCCCTGCTAAGCCCATTTATGGAAGAGTCAAAATTTCCCTGGAACCATAGTCTTTGTTCCTTTAAGATAATCTCCATGAGAGAAAAATTAACCGATTTTCTTTCCTTGATCTCTTGGTCACTTGGGGGGTGTTTGGCCCAAGGAGTTGGGTGGAGTTAATAATTTATTAACCAAATACAACACTCTATTGTGGGTCCCACAAACTTATTAACTACTATTCCAACACTTTATTGTGAGCCCCACAAACTTATTAATTCCTATTCCAACTCCTAGGATATAACAACTCTAGATTTCATAACTCCAACTCTAATAGAGTCTAGTTCCGAATCAAGAAATTAGGGCACAATCACAGTTAAGGGAAGAGTTTGAGAGCTCCCCCATCTCTCCTATTCATTAGCCAAAATCCATATACAAGATAAAAGGCCTAAACCACCTGAATACATCCAAAGACTTATATAGCGTTGTACTATTTACAACTAACCAGTCAGGACTATAACTATTCATTTAACTAACTAATCGTCCCCATTTTTCCTCACTTTCTTCCTCTTAGATACATACTTAATTGAGGGTCTATCAAACTCCTTGGGCCAAGTACCCCTTTGGAGTCTTAAAAACTTCTAAACTATCCAAAGCAGAAATCTGCTTTTGAATGGAGAGTTAAATTTGTTTGCCAAACACCCCCTTCTGTGAGATTTTGCCACCAATCGTACAAGTTGATGATCTAGCCAAATGTTCCCGAACCTAAAATGGGAAGGACGTTATGTGAAAGCCCCCTAATGAATGAGCAGCTGAAAATGGTTTGAGGTAGATCTACTAAGTGTAGCAAGTTTAACGGTTGAGAAAAGCTCTAGCCAGCCTTTATTTACAAAAAACCAGTCTATGGTCGTGAGGGACACTAGAGCAATTGTACTAGTCCAGGTAAAAGACCCATTTGAAAGAGAAGCTTCTGTCAAATTGCATATATCAACCCATTTATTGGAATGCCTCATGTTTCTCTTGATTCATCCTGAACAAAGTGGTTGACCATCGTGTTAATGGATGAGAGAGGAAGGAGTAAATGGTTGTGTCTCATTTGTAAAGCAGCATGGGAAAGATGCAATTACGGAGGACCCTCATTTTCCAAATTTCTCCATCTTTATGCACTCCAATGAGAAAAACACATCCACCATATGCTTTTTAGATACAATCACATAGCTTTCATCATCAATCTCACTCCACTCCTCAACTTTGCTCGAAACCATATTTTAGAGCATTACAAACTGAACTTTAGTTTTAAGCCAGAGGAGACAAGCAACAAATGATGGAGAAAACACTACTTGGTTATCCTCAATCCGAAAGGAAAGAAACCCAATGAAGGAAGACATACCTGGCCAATTTACCTGAGGAGGTCTCGCCTGCATCGACCTTTTCCCATATCTCCTCTTATTAATTTGTAGTTGATTCTACCATGTAGAGACTCCACTTTTCAACTTGTAGGTGTCCAATTTCACCATCAGAATCTTTGGGAGTGTTGGTGTAATCGAAGAAAGATTCTCTTTGGCCTAATCCAAGATGGACTCAACATCAAACTTACCACTAAAATGGATCATCTTCATCACTTAGTTTTAAGTTTAGTGGATCTACCAACATTTAGTGGATCATCTTCATCGCTTGATGAGGGTAGTTTTGTGCTTCTTTCCTCATTTGTTCTTGATAATCAAGGTTTCTTTTATAAACGGTTCATCACTTGAACTATGAAGTCCTAGGAATCTATGATCTTCATTCCTTGGTTTTATGTGGTCTTTGATGAAACGAGTTATTGATATTTCTTGGGGTAATATTCCAAGGTTTTGATGTGGTCTTTGATGAAATAATTGTTCTTCATTCGTGTAGTAGTAGTGGAAATGGTGTTGAATTGTGGGAGGATTATTTCTTGCACGATCTAGTGGCCTTTTCCCCTCAATTGGTGGTCGTCTCTCTGGTTGAAAAGGTTGCGCTGCATTGTTTGTTCCTCAATGATGCTGGTGGTTGTCATTTGGCTAAATGGCCATTGCATCTATTCTTTCAATAACAACGTTGAACATTTCTTGAAGTTCAAGTTGGTTATTTCTCAACCCTTCCATTGATTCTTCCATTTTGAGAAAGCGAACATATTGTCTTTGCTGAGGGGTTTCAACTTCATCATTAGCTTGAACTGTGTCAATGCCAAAAGTTATGGGACATTTCTTACCTGCCATTAGGTCCTTCGTCGACCGTGGTAACTACTTAAGTCATTGGCGGTGGTAGTTAAACCAATGACGACTGTAAAACTAACCACTTAAAATTCAAAGTCAGAAAACAACTTTAGAGCAACACTTAATAAGAAGTAGCTGCAATGATTTGAAATAAACACATAGTAAATGTTGATATGCTACATCAATACGCTCTTATCCAATCTAAAGACGATAAAGGGATCTCCTTCCCCTTGCCTGATTCCATTCATCCAAGTCCTCCATTGGACAACCCCAAAATCTTTGTTCAAGTATATACAATGTTTTGTCTCGGCCAAAGTGGTCGGCTAACCCGCCTGCGTGAGCATCTTTTATTAAGGCTTCACGTAATGAAGTGTATGGGATGCATAGGACATTATCCTTAAATAGGAATCCATCCATTATGTGGTAATCCCCTGATGGTAAATGGTCTTCACATTTTTTCCAGATTATGGCGAAATCTCAGTCAGTGGCATAAGAGTCTGGAAGATGGTCTAGCGCAATGATTTCCCCTTTCAAAATAGTAAGGAGGCTAGCCTTGCGGCTTAAAGCATCTGCAACTTTGTTAGTTTTTCCATTCATATGTTTAATAACAAAGTCAAAACGTTGAAGAAATGCGAGCCATCTAGCATGCATTCGGCTTATGGACTTTTGAGAATGTAAGTACTTAAAGAGAAAAATGATCGGTAAATAGAATGAATTCTTTTCCCAAGAGGTAGTGTTCCCATTGTTTAACAGCTCGAACAAGTGAATAAAGTTCTTGTTCATAGGTAGACCATTTTTGTCGTGAAGGGCTAAGTTTTTCGCTAAAAAATTCAATGGGATGTTTGTTTTGAGAAAGGATGGCCCCAATGCCTATTCCTGATGCATCCACGGCTACCTCGAAAGGATAGTCAAAGTTTGGTAATGCCAAAACAGGGCCACTGATAAGTTTATCTTTGATGGTCTGAAAACTGGTTGTTTGAGGCGTTCCCCAAGAAAACTTTCCCTTTTTAAGGCAGTCGGTTAAAGGGCCCACAACTGTGCTAAAGTTTCTAATAAACTTACGGTAAAAGGAAGCAAGGCCGAGAAAACTCTGGAGTTCTTTAATAGATTTAGGTTCTTCCCACTCACTAATGGCTCTTGTTTTTATAGGATCCATTCTAATCTCATTTTTCCCAATAATATAGCCGAGGAAAGAAAGCTCAGAAGTGGCAAAAAGACATTTTTTAAGGTTGATCACTAGTGTATTACTGTCAAGGACCGAAAATATAGTTCTAATGTGGCTTAGGTGTTCCTCAAAGTCACGGCTATAAACTAAAATGTCGTCAAAATAAACCACAACAAATTTATTGATAAAAGGAAGTAATTCCTGGTTCATTAAGCGCATGAAGGTGCTAGGAGCATTGGACAAGCCGAACGGCATAACCAGCCATTCAAAGAGGCCCTCATTAGTCTTGAAAGCCGTTTTCCATTCATCCCCAGGACGTATGCGGATTTGATGATATCCACTTTTCAAGTCAATCTTGGAGAAGATTGTGGCCCCTCCTAGTTGATCCAACAAGTCACCAATCCGGGGAATAGGGAACCGATACTTAACTGTAATTTTATTGATTGCTCGGCTGTCAACACACATGCGCCAGCTGCCGTCTTTTTTTGGTGTGAGGAGAGCAGGGACTGCACAAGGGCTTAGACTAGGTTGTATATGTCCTTTATCGAGTAGTTCTTGGATTTGGTTGTGGAGGATTTGATATTCGGCTGGGCTCATTCTGTAGTGAGGTAGATTGGGAAGGCTTGCACCGGGGAGGAAGTCAATTGAATGTTGTATGTCTCGAAGTGGAGGAAGATCTGTCGGGTTGTCTACAATTCTTGGGAATTCTTGGAGTAATGTGTTAACCTCCAAAGGAATAATATTAGTAGCATCATGTTCAGAAAAATTTTTGACAATTAAACCAAGAATAGGTAATTGTTTAGCAGAATAAAAAGATTTTCCAGGAGTTATAGTGAAGAGTTGACCTTTTTTAGAAGATTGGATGTTGCTGTGTTGTTGCTTGGCCGGGTTAAGTGGAAGAAGAACAATTTTCTTCCCCATCCAAAGGAATTCATAAGTATTGTCACGCCCTTTATGAGTTGCTTGGACATCATATTGTCAAGGTCGTCCCAAGAGTATGTGACAAGCATCCATATCCAAAACGTCACATACAATTTGGTCTTTGTAACTAGCCCCGATGGATAAAGGAATTGTGCTAGTGTGGGTTACTTGAGCTTCCCCGCCTTTCTTGATCCAACTTACCTTGTAAGGTGTTGGGTGAGGATGCAAAGGAAGGTTCAAAGAAGAGACAAGTTTGTTTGCCACCACATTCTCTGTGCTGCCACTATCTATGATAACATTACAAATCTTCCCATTGATGGTGCAACGAGTCTTGAATAAAGCATGTCGCTGGTAGGTTTGATCTGTTTTAGGAGCGAGGAGAATTCTTTGAATTACTAGTGATATGGGGTCCCCTTCATCAGGTTCGAGAAAGTCAATATTTTCCTCGACTTCATCTTCAATTTCATCTTCTTGAAACTCAACATTGTCTGCAATGGTCAAGGTTCTGCGTTGGGGGCATTCGTTTGATAAATGGCCTGTTTGATTGCATCGAAAGCACCTCCCAAGGGTCGGTCTGGAATAGGTATTTGTAGTCTTCTTGCTAATGTCTTTGGAAACATTGCTTTCGACTTGCTTACCTTTAAGAGTGGCGGATGTGAGTTGTTGAGATAATTTGTCTCCAGCTACGGTTTTAGTCAAGTTGCTGCCTTGTTCACCCACTGGTCTTCTTGAATAGGTTCGCTTAAAACGATTTTCTAATTGCTCTTCCACTGTTGCTGCCGCGGAAATAGCCTCATTGAGGTGTCCAAGAGGTTGAAGAGCTATTTTCTTTGATGTCATAACGTAGGCCTCCTTTGAATCTTGCTACGAGGTGCTGTTGAGTTTCGACAAGATTGGTTCTTGCCCCCAACCTATGAAATTCCTCAGCGTAATCAAGAACATATCTTGTCCCTTGTCGACAATTTTGATATTGGTCATAAAGAATTTGCTCAAAATTTATGGACAAGAATCTTTCTTTCATTAGCCTTTTCATTCTTTCCCAACTTTGGATAGCCCGTTTACCATACCTTTGTCGGTTAACCTCTAGTTGGTCCCACCATGCTTGGGCTCCACCCTTCAACTTCAAGGCTACCAACCTTACCTTTTTACTTTCGGGTGTACTCATATAATTGAAAAAATTCTCCACATGTTTGGTCCATTCGAGGAAGGTTTCAATGTCCATTTTCCCCCCATAGGTTGGAATATCAATCTTCATCTTGAAATCATTTTCTTGACGCGGTTGGTGTCTAAAGTTTCTTCGATCCTCTCTTTGGATTTCTTCATACTCTTCCTCACTTGAAATATATCCATCCCATTCAGTTTGTCTTCTAAATAAAGGATTGTGATTGATTTCTTGAAGGCCCGAATGCTGTTCTTGGAGAAATCTTGATGCTGTCATCAATTCTTGAGAGGATTTCTGCTCAACAACTTGTCTTTCTTGCGGCCTTTTCTCCATATTCATATGTTCTTGAGATTCGGAAACTTGTTGTCCGATCTTGCAGCCCATTCTTTCACATATCATTTCCAAGATTTTTTTAATCTCACGCACGTCACTTTCGACTGACAGCAAGCGTACAGTCAATTCTTGTGGTGAGAGGACGGTGGTTATCTCCGCCTTTTTTCCCATCGATGTTGAATCTCCACCCATGCTGGTTGAGACTTTCTTGGATGCCATCGAGGAAGCGCCCAAAATCACTCGCTCTGATACCAATTATGATGGAGCCGTGGACTAGTTTTTTTTAAAACACAATGAATAATGCCTCTTTATTGAAGATCACTTGCCTTTAAATAGGCAAGGATCAAACTTAAAGTAGTTATAAAGCATGTGAACAGCACATGACTTATAAAAGGAAAAGAATAAAGCTAATACATGTAATCGGCTACACCAAGAAAGTTGTTCTTTAATATCATTTCGAAGGCCTCCTTGGTATCTTGCAACTAAATATTGTTGGCTTCCTCCAAGATTCGTTCGTGCTCCTAACCGATGGAATTCTTCCGTGTATTCCATCACCGATCTATTACCTTGCTTACAATTTTGATATTGATCATATAGGATTTGTTCGAAATTCATAGGCAAGAATCTTTCTTTCATCAATCTTTTCATTCTTTCCCATCTTCGTATTGGCGGTTGAGTTCCACTTGATCCCACCATGCTTGGGCTCCTCCCTTTAACTTTAAGGCCACCAATTTAACTTTTTTGGTCTCGGGTGTGTTCATGTAGTTAAAGAAATTCTCCACATGTCTAACCCATTCTAAGAAGGCTTCAATCTCCATCTTCCCACTATAAGTCGGTATTTCAATCTTCACTTTGAAATCATTGTCTTGCTGATATTGGTACCTGTGATGTTGCTAGCCCTCCCTCAGTGCTTCTTGTTGATATTGATACCGGTAATTTTGTTGATCTTCCCTCGGTGCTTCTTGATGATAATGATATCGAAAATTTTGTTGGCCTTCCTTAAGCGTTTCTTGATAGTCATAGTCTTCCTCGCTAGAACTATCATCATTCCATTCGACTTGCCTTCGAAATAAAGGATTGTGCTTGACTTCTTGTTGTCCCGTGTGGTGTTCTTGATAGTATCTTGGAGCTGGTTTCATTCCTTGAACTGTCTTTTGCTCTAGGATTTGTCTTTCTTGCCATTGCTTCGTTCTGAAATCGTCTCGTGGTTGTTCTCGCTGGCTCCTTTCAGGATTTATGTGACTTCTTGGATCAGCATTGTGTTGGCCAGATTTGCAGCCCAGTTTTTCACATATCATTTCCAAAATTTTCTTTATCCCACCTACATCTCTTCTTAGTTCCTTTGTGTCTTGTTCAACCGACAACAAGCGTATGGTTGTTGATCGTGGAGAGAGGATGGCGGTAGTTTCCGTCTCTTTTCCAACCAAAGAAGGACCGCCCACCATGTTGGCCGAAACTTTCTTGGTTGCCATTGTATCCCAAGTCTTGGTGCTCTGATACCAAACTTGGTGTGGCCGAGAGTTTCCTTTTAAAACAATGAATAATGAATGCCTTTATTGATAATCTTTTGCCTTTTAAATAGGCAAAGATCATAACTAAAAGTAGTTACAAAACATGTGTTTGGCACATGATCTAAATAAAAGAAAAGGATTACAATAATAGGAAACCGGCTACACCACGATCCTTTTGGAACCCCAAATGGACTTCATCAGCCTTCTACTCGTAGCCATAAGCTTAGTCTCTCGGAGGATCACTACTTAACCAATAATTCCCTTTAACATTAATGGCCATCTCATACAATCTAGCAAATGATCAATGAAGCCTCGTAATAGTTACCAATTACTCTGAAGGTGGCTAAGCTCCATAAGATGGGCATGATTCTTATCTTTCTTCCATGAAGTTGAGTATTTCATTCTTCCATTTTAAGGGTGGCGGGGCCGAAGGTGATCCTCCCTTTATTACTGGCTAGTATCATAGCCATTTCTTTATCTCAAAGGATATGATCAAGTATTCCATGTCATTGTGGAAGTCTCTCCTTGTAACCACAACAATCTCTTTCTACCTAAACTCACTAACTTCACTTTCTTCTACTTTTGAAAAGGTAATCATATTAATGCTATTGTTTTTTATAACTTCTTCAACTATGTTGGCATAGGACAAGCCTCCTCTTTCCCCTTCTGTTTTCTGCTATTTTAGTTCTTCTTTCCATGATTAGTCATGGTAATTTTTCAATTCAAGAAATCTAGTAACATTCCTCCGTGGAGGGACCATCCTATTGAGTTTATGGCATCTGAAGCTAGGCGTCCTAGGCATCGGCTAACCACACTCCTTTTTTCTTCGGATCATGTCGAGAGCTTTTTGTACATAATAGAGGGTTCTTCGACCATCGGAATGGCCATGAAGGTAGGTTCATCTCGATTAAGGCCTTTCTTTAACTGTAAGGCCGAAATCATTCTCATGTCGTCGGGTTGCTTGATACTCACTGGGACTACGGTGGGACTGCTATCAGTGACAATCATGCATTTGGTGAGTGGTAAAGGGATCACCTTATGCTGCAAGAGAAATTCCATTCCTAGTACCACATCAAAATCATCCATACAAACCACTACGAGGTCCACATTGCTTGTCCACTCGCCCAACTTTAATGAAACCTTTTTGGAAGTTCCCACAATAGGTAAGGCTTCTGAATTAACCGCTTTCATCTTGCCAGAATCTTTCTCAACTTTTAATCCCAACCTACGAGCTTCTTGTTCGAAAATGAAATTGTGGGTTGTGCCTGAATCAATCATGGTACCCTTTGCAACTTTAGGGCTCCCATCCTGGGTGTGTTCTCCTTTTCCTTTGATTTTTGTTGCACTCAACCTCAGGTTTAGGTTCATTACAGGATTGCACCAAGGCTTGAAGTGCAGTGAGAACAACTCGATTCGGACATTCCTGTAGTCTATGGGGCCCCTTGCACAGGAAACAAGTCGGGTAGTGTAGCCTATTTCATGTAATCATTAAGTTACTTTCTATTTTATTACTCATGTGACTAGCTCATGCTTTGTAACTACTTTTAGTTAGTCTCCTTGCCTATTTAAAGGCAAGAGCTTATCAATAAAGCATCATTGATTCATTCTAATTAAAGATAATATTCGACTACACCATATTTGGTATCAGAGCGCACGATTTTTGGGGCGCTTCCACTATGACAACCAAGAGAGTCTCGACCAACGTGGGAGGAGATTCATCTTCGGTTGGAAAAGAGGCGGAGCCTACCACCGTCCTCCCACCACGAGCAGCAACCATACGCTTGCTGTCGGTTGAACGAGATGTGAAAATCTTGAAGAATGATGTGGGTGAGATCAAGAAAACCTTAGAAATAATCTGCGAGAAGTTGGGAATTAAACCGGATCAACAATCAACAAACCCGATGATGCAAACTAGGAATGGAACAAAGGAGCTGAATTCAAAACAAGAAAAGTTAGGAGCTGATTTCAAAACAAGACAGTGGCAATAAAAGCTAGAAATGGAACAAAGAATGGTCCAAGAAGTAGATTTGCCTCCAAGAATGGTCCAAGAAGTAGGTTTTCCTCCAAGAATCCATCAAGAACGTCGACCAATGCTCCAAGAATTCAACAATAATCCCTTATATAGTGGGAAAATGGAGATTGAAACTTTCTTGGAATTGACATAATTTCAAGATTTAAGGAGAGAACGCAAGGGAAAGATTCATGGGACTATTCGATTTCTGGAACAAGATTTTTGTGGGAAAATATCATTCAATCAATAAGGAAAGTGAAGTCTGGTGATAAAAGTCTTGGATGCATTCTTGCTCACACAATGGTTCTTGGTAAAACTTTTCAGGTTATAGCATTCTACTACACTGCCATGAGAAATGTGGACTTGGGTTTACGAACAGAACTTATAGTCACCCATGTTAATGTGTTGCATAATTGGCAGCAAGAATTCTTCAAGATTGGTATAGGCTAGATGGAAGAATTGAGAGTTCTAAAAGACAAAAGTTTGTTGCTCGCCAACAGGTCTACCGTACTATTTCTCGGAAAGAAATGTTGCATCTTTTTGGTCGTTTATTACCTAACTCGAGGTCGAGTTATTTTTGTGGACGGGGATGTTTGGTGTAGCCTATTTCATGTAATCATTAAGTTACTTTCTATTTTATTACTCATGTGACTAGCACATGCTTTGTAACTACTTTTAGTTAGTCTCCTTGCCTATTTAAAGGCAAGAGCTTATCAATAAAGCATCATTGATTCATTCTAATTAAAGATAATATTCGGCTACACCATCGGGGCCATGTTGGGTTCGGCCTCGGTGGATAGGGCCCTCGAGAAGGACCTGAGGAAAAGGTCTGAGGCTTCTTGTCTGTCTCTCCAGGTTTCTGATCCGATTCCCATTGTTTGGCGGTGGTATGTACTTCCTTTGAGGGACTGAGTCACCACCTAAATCAAAGAGTCTTTCAGCAGCAGCCAAGGTAGAGGCGAGGTCTTGGACTCTCTGTTTGTATAACTTCGTCTTCGCCCATGACTTTAAACCCTCAACGAAACAAAACACTTTGTCCTTCTCGGACATATCACGGATATCGAGCATCACAACAGAAAATTGCTTCACATATTCCTTTATCCCTCTAGTGTGTTTCAACTCACGAAGCTTGCATCTTGCTATAAATTCAAGGTTTTCAGGGAAGAACTGGGCCCTCAACTCTTTCTTGAGGTCTTCCCATGCCAGCTGGGAACTGGGCCCTCAACTCTTTCTTCAGCACTTACCGGGACCTATCGAGGCATTATAACGCTTATCGGGGCTTATCGGGCCATTATAATGCTTACCGGGACATTTTGGGCAAATACCGTGCCAACTGGGAACTATCGGGTTCCACTGATGCTTCACGATGCCACCCCGAGCCTCATGAGGTCATCTGACTTAACCGCTCACTCGGACCTGCTTCTCAAGAACTGACCCATGGGACTTGCATATATTTGGGACCTCCCGGACATCCATCCATCCGGGCAATATCGAGGCATGAACCCTTTCGTGTCCATGTCGAGTCATTTCCGTATAGCGTGCCGCAGCTCGACCATATGGTGCAACCTCTAGTCCATGGGTAGGAGCGCAATGTCGGCACACCCGTGCCGCCCGGCACTATCCTTGGAAACCCATTTCCAAAGGAAGACGCCCAAGACACTCGTCTTGAAACGCATGTGCCATGGGGTAGCTCACTTAGCCCACAAGACCCAGGGGTGGTGGAGAGCTGACACCATGCCTCCCCTATAGTGCATTCTGAGGCATATTTGGTCTGACACCTTTGCACGTCAAACTCACGAGGAGTCATACGCCAACGTGGAGCGCCCGTCTGGTGTCCGATTGACACAAAACTTTGCGGGCTTGCATACTTCACTCATATGCACTTAACTCCAGAGCCGCTGGTCAAAACTCACGACGGAGTCCCGACTTCCGAGGTCATAGCCCGAGGCCCCATCTAACCCTCATTAAGCATACCACTGACGTGTCTGACAACACTGTTGCTTCTCAATATGCTCATGCCTTCTTCTGACATTCATGCCCACTCATTGTGGTGTGTTGGATGATGCATCGTCCTCCTCGATCGCATCATGGCACTTCTCTCTCTTGACCCTCTGACATGGCCCGATGGGTGACACACGTCCTGCCACTACTGCACTGCCTGCACAGTGAGGGTCACAACCTACTCTCTTCTAGTATGGTTGTGACACATAGCATGATGTGTGGATTCATGTTTGTTATCAAGATATCAAATGTGAGAGAATTCAATATCCTTTCTATACACTAGAGCCAATTATATATAGGCATACAAAGAAGCCCTAAACCAATAATGGTAAAATTACAATAAAGGACGAAGACTAATAAGCTTCTATATTTACATATATACTATAACACTCCCCCTCAAGTTGGAGCATATATGTTAATCATGCCCAACTTGTTACAAAGATAATCTATTCTAACTCCATTTAAAACTTTCGTGAAAATATCTCCTAATTGCTCTCTGGTCTTCACATATCCAGTAGCTACCAAACCTTGCTGTATTTTCTCCCGAACAAAATGACAATCAATTTCAATATGTTTAGTCCGCTCATGAAATACTGGGTTGGATGCAATATGAAGGGCAGCTTGGTTGTCACACCACAACTTGGTCGGAACTATAACATTGAAACCTAATTCGATCAAGAGTTGATGAACCTATATTATCTCACATACTGATTGTGTCATAGCTCTGTATTCTCATTCAGCACTTGATCGTGAAACCACATTTTGTTTCTTACTTTTCTATGAAACCAAATTGCCTCCAACAAAAACACAATAGCCAGAAGTTGATCTTCTATCTTCTCTTGATCCTGCCCAATCAGCATCTGAAAAACACTCAATCTTCATATGACCATGGTCTTTATATAGGATCCTACGTCCAGGTGCAACCTTCAAATAGCATAAAATCTGTTGTACTGCAGCCCAATGTTCCACTGTGGGTGAAGACATAAATTGACTCACAATGCTTACTTAATAAGCTATGTTTGGTCGTGTCACTGTAAGACATGACTTGGCTCCCAATTTTTCTGTCTCAGATAGCAATCTTCTATATCTCTCAGGATCATCAAATGGTTCTCCATCTTTTGTAAGTTGTAGATTAGGCATCATCGGAGTACTACATGGCTTGGCTCCCAATTTTCCTGTCTCAGATAGCAAATCAAGTACATATTTCCTTTGTGACATAAAAATACCTTTCTTGCTTCTCATTACTTCGATACCCAAGAAGTATTTTAATGTTCCCAAGTCTTTAGTATGAAACTGACTTTGGAGGAAAGTTTTGAGAGATGAAATGCCTGATGTATCATTTCCAGTAATAACAATATCATCAACATACAGGACAAGTAGAATAATACCACTCTTAGTTCGTTGGTAGAAGACAGAGTGATCCGACTTGCTTTTCTTCATTCCAAACTGCTCAAGTGCTTGACTAAATCTTCCAAACCATGCTCGTGGACTTTGTTTCAACCCATATAAAGATTTACGAAGACGACACACTTTATCATTCTCCCCCTGAGCACCAAACCCAGGTAGTTGCTCCATATAGACTTCCTCTTGAAGATCACCATGGAGAAAAGCATTTTTAATGTCAAGCTGATGCAAAGGCCAACATTGAGTAGCAACCATGGAAACGAATTACCTTACAGAAGTTAATTTAGCAACAAGAGAAAACGTATCAAAATAATCAATCCCATATGTCTGAGTATAGCCTTTGGCAACTAGGCATGCTTTCAATCGGGCAACTGAACCATCAAGATTTACCTTAATTGCAAACACCCATTTACACCCGATAGCTTTCTTTCCTTCTGTACGAGATACTAAATCCCAGGTACCATTATCATCTAAAGCAGTCATCTCTTCTATCATCGCATTGCGCCAACCAGGATGAGACAAGGCTTCATGAACCGTTTTAGGAATCGAGATAGAGTCAAGAGATGCAACAAAAGAACATGTAGAAGATGACAAGTGGCATAAGAGACAAATGAAGAAATAGGAAAAGTGCAAGAACGTTTACCTTTACGAAGAGCAATAGGAAGCTCATCACTCGGTCCTGGATCCGATGACGAAGAATCTTGTGGTACAAGACATTCACCTAGAGGTTGTTGTCGTCTAGATCATACTTGAGTAATAGGCGGACGAGTAGGAACAAGTGTCGAATGAGAAGGATCGAGAGAGGGTGTAGGAGACACAAGTGGAGATGGATCGGTAGAGGGTGTAGGAGGTACAAGTGTATAAATAAAAAGATCATCCTCCTCCTCCTGACTCGTACTAGGCAAAGATGATTTGAAAGGCGTGTCCTCAAACAAAGTGACATCATGAGATACAAGATACCTATTCGAACTAAGACAATAGCATCTATAACCTTTTTGAACACGAGAATAGCCTAAGAAAATGCATTTTAAAGATTTGGGGTCTAATTTTGTTAGATTAGGACGAACATCTCTAACAAAACAAGTACAACCAAATATCTTCAGCTCAATAGGAAACAACGGTTTTGTGGGGAATAGAACATGATAAGGAATTTGACCTTTAAGAACAGATGAAGGCATGCGATTAATCAAGAAGCAAGCTGTAGAAATTGCATCAACCCAAAATTGCTTTGGAACACTCATTTGAAAGGATAATGCTCTTGCAGTTTCAAGGAGATGCCTACTTTTTCGTTCAGCAACTCCATTGGAGTATCAGCACAAGATGAATGATGAATAACTCCATGCTTACATAGGTACGACCGAAGTGCTTCAGAAAAGTACTCACCAGCATTATCGCTTCTCAAAATTTTAAGGGAAACATCAAACTGAGTTCGAATTTCAGCATGAAAATTACAAAAGTGAGAAAGTAACTCATAACGACTCTTCATAAAGTATAACCAAGTCATACGAGAGTAATTGTCAACAAAGGTAACGAAGTATCGAAATCCAGTTTTGAAAACAATAGGACAAGGACCCCAAATGTCAGAATGAACTAATTCGAAGGGCTTACTTGCTCGATTATCTATTCTAAGACTAGAGCTAAGACGATGAAATTTGGCAAACTGACATGAGTCACAATTTAATGAAAGACAAGTTATGAAATTGAGGAAAAAGTTTTTTTAACACTGAAAGAGAAGGATGACCTAGACGGTAATGGGCATCGAAAGGAGAAACAACTCCAGAACATGCAACTTTTGGCACTTGATGATCGAAAATATAAAGTCCTCCAGATTCATGTCCTCTACCAATAATCTTCTTCGTCACAAGATTCTGAAACAAGCAATAGCCCGGATGAAAAGAAACACAACAATTAAGGTCATGAGTGAGTTTACTAACAGATATTAAATTAAAGGAAAGTTGAGGTAAATGTAGAACTGATGACAAAGAAAGAGATGGGGTTAGATTTACTGTGCCAGATCCAAGAACAGATGATGTTGATCCATCTGCCAAAGTAACGTCGATAAGGGATGTAGATGAAGAAAAAATGGAAAACAAATCACGATTACCTGTCATATGATTGGTTGCACCAGAGTCTATGACCCATTTGGTAGAGGAGGAAAGGAGACAATGATTCATGTTACCTGACTCAACAATGGTTGTAATAGGGGTAAGCACGGATGATAAAGAATATGCTTTCAATGACTTCTGGTACTGTTGAAATTTAGCAAACTCAGTAGTAGAAGAAACAAATGGTTGCTTAGATGAATCATGGATGGACTGAATCCGCGATTGAACCACATTAGACATTGCTACGAATCCTTGTTCAACCATAGGTCAATATCGAATGTAAAACCACAAATTCTGATCTAAAACCTTGAAATTAGAGCCAAATAACCATACAACTTCTGAAAATATGATCTGAATGGAATTTCTAATGAAGAACCCTAATTCTCCTCCCAAACAACTTTTAACTTGAGCCAATTATGTCCAAACTAGCCACAAGAATAAGTCGAAAATACTCTTGATGCACAAGACCAGCAAATCACAACAACCGGGGAAAATTCTAGCCACAAACGTACCCTCACGAGTTAAAAACAGAACTGAACTGAACAAAAAACAAACCGAAATTGAGTCGAGCACACAAACTGAAGCAAACGTGACCTGTTTTGGCAAAGCCAAGTTTGCAGACTTGTCGGAATTCTCAGCCCGATACTAACCCAACTGACGGAAGGGAAAACAGACCTCCCACGCGCCCTCACGCGCCGGGGCGTGGCGGCGGCTGCAGAAATCTCCGGCGGCGCGTGAAGCTCACGCGCAACTACTTCCGTCGAACGACGACGGCGATTCGACTCCCCTGACGGCGGCGCTTCTCTTTAGGTGGGTGGTGTCGACAAACAGCCCCTCTAATGTGGTGACCCAAATTTCAAACCCTAACCCCACTTGGATGAGAAGAAACCCTAACAGCCAAAGGAAAATTCTAAAACCCTAAAGTGGCTCTGATACCATGTTATCAAGATATCAAACATGAGAAAATTCAATATCCTTTCTATACACTAGAACCAATTATATATAGGCATACATAGAAGCCCTAAACCAATAATGGTAAAATTACAATAAAGGACGAAGACTAATAAGCTACTATATTTACATATATACTATAACAATGTTGTCATCCTGTCATATTATAGCATGAGTTGCATTTTTTGATTTATCGCTTTAAAAACATGTTTGTTTTAATTGTTTGAAAAGCATGATGGATGCATGTGCTATGTTTGTTGGTTGTTGTTTGGTGGCTCACCAAGTATGAACTACTTATCAGTATTATGGTTGTATTGACTTTCTTTCCCTTTTCCCCCAACATTTCAATCTCACAAATAGTTTACGAGTCCGATGATACTGAGGAGGAGGCTTGCGAGGTATGACCTTCGTGGTTTAGCATTTTTATTATTTTGTTTATGTTTAGATAGATCCCCAGTTGCTCATTTTAAGCTTTAGGTAGTTTTAGCTTCATGGTTTAGGTTGTGTTTCATGCAAGATCTGAGTCGCTTGCTTTGTGGTATTTCGAAGTATGTTTTGTTGGCTTGAAGTGTTGTGAAATTTGTAATTAGGTACTTTTGCATTAGAAATATGTTATCTATTAACAGGTTTAAATAAATTTTTGGTTTAGTTCTATATGTGTTGTAATGCTGCCGAAATTTTTAGAATATTCGGTTAGTTTTGAAATAGGGGATTAGTCATGTCACTAGGTTAGTTAAAAAATAAACCTGGGGCATTACAGTTGGTATTAGAGTCAGCTCAGTCCTTGTAGACTGACCTAGGAAAACAAGGTTGTTTGGTTGTTTTGGGTAATCGTCTTCCTCGTTCTCCTCTCCTTCACCAGGTATGGAAGTATAATTTGCTTTTCTGAATGATATTATTATGTTACCTGTTTGCGTGGATTCATTAAAGATAAAGTTTCATCAATAATACAATGAAACAATGTAGCAATTCATAAAAAAAGTAGGGTAAAATACCTTTTTGGTCCCTCATGTTTCGGGTTAGTTTCTAATAGGTCCCTAGGTTTCAAAATTGAACAATCAAGTCCCCACTGTTTTGAAAATGCTTCTATTGAGTCCCTGGACCGTTAATTTTTTTAACGGTGCTGACGTGGCACGTTAAAATAATAAAATATTGATTTTTTTTTAATTTTAAATAATATAATAATAATAATAAATAATAATAATAATATTTCTTTTTAAATAAAAATAATAAAAAATAAAAAAACCATTTCTCTCTCTTCCCCATCCTCCTTCATCCGTGCCCCCTTCTCTTTCCCTTCTTTCTTCTTCATTTTTCTTTCCGTCGCCGGCAAGCACTTCTTATCTCCTATGTTTCAAACTTTTGTTGTCGGCGAACAAACTTCCATCACGGGCGTTTCAACTCCGACATCGATGATGGAAGATTTTTTTTTTTTTAAAATTTACCTTCGCCTTCGCCGCCGGCCTCCTCCTCCCCAAAAATCCCAAATCCCGACCACCGTCGACTCCCTGCTCGCCGACCTCTGCGTTTCCCACTTCGCCAACACCCGTCTCATCTCCGGCCTCTCCGGAGCGTCTCCATCGGCCTCAGCCTCCTCCACGACCCCGTCGTTCTGCTCCTCGACGAACCCACCTCCGGCCTCGACAGCGCCTCGGCCTTCACCCACCCTTTCATCTTCTTCAACCTAAAACCCATTTCTTCCCCAAACCCTTTCGTCTTCCAGATCTACGCAAAAAAAAAAAAAAAAAAAACAGCAAACTCAAATGGCGTCGGAAAGAAGAAGAGAAGAAGATGAGGGGAGGGGGTGTTGAGGAAGAAGAAGATGAGAGGTGAAAGGGGTGGGGGTGGGTTTTTGTTTGAAGATGAAGAAGGTAACAGGCGGCGGCGTCGACGGCATGGGCGGCGGTTACGATAGCATGGGCGGCGGCGGCAAGGGAAAGGAGGGAGAGAGGAATGAAAGGGGAGTGTTTCAGGGTGAGGGGAGAGGAAAGACAGAGAGATATTTTTTTAAAAAAAAAATTAATCATATTATTATTATTATTTATTATTTTAAATTAAAAAAAAATAATTTATTATTTTAACGTGCCACGTCAGCACCGTTAAAATAATTAACGGTCCGGGGACTCAATAGAAGCATTTTCAAAACAGTGGGGACTTGATTGTTCAATTTTGAAACCTAGGGACCTATTAGAAACTAACCCGAAACATGAGGGACCAAAAAGGTATTTTACCCAAAAAAGTATTATTAAATATGTAAGATCATATATTAAAATATTGGTATTGTTTTTGTGGATCCAAATATTGATTAGAAATTATATTTTCGTAAAAAAAAAGAAAGAAAATCAGAGTTTCGAATCTCTATCCTACTCAAAACTATGGTAGCTTATTTTTATTCTTTGATATTCGCTATTTCATTCTTGAAACAATATAATTATGCATTGCAAGTTTTGTCTTTTTTTTTTCTTTCTTCTTCTCTCTTTTTGTTATAATAAAAAAAATTCATTTCAATAAGTTTTGGTTTTTGATCTTTTTTAGCCATAAAAAATTACAAAAGCATTTCACAAATTTGCAGGTTATCTTAGCATGTCGGAAGAATTTTGGATGGCTTCGTTCTGCTGCCGTTCGCCATTGCCAAAGCGGCCCCCTCCCTCTTTCAAACCCTAAAGCGGTAATTCAAGAAGCCATGGAAGATCACCAGCCCCTGTGCAGATCCAGAGTACAGATTAGCCGTCCCGAACGCCTTAGATTACAGGGTCTTTTGTCCCGCCACCACAAAGAGAAGCCCATTGTCCCTACCTCCAATTCCGAAACAGATGATGGTGGAGGAGATGGAGGAGACCAAATTCGACCTTGCTGATTTCCCCATGGTTTATCTCACTGCCATGATCGAGGAGGATATTAATGCCCGTGAAGGTGGTTATCAGATGTAGAAAGGTGAGTCTTTTTTCCCTACGATGACCGGTTTGGTGTGTGGCAATCTCTTTTGGATTTCGGTTTTTGGTTAGTGGATCATTTGTTGTTAATCAAATACTAATGGCATTTTAGGGTTCGAAGTTGAGTTTATTAATACCATGTGTATTGTTTTGCCATTTTGTGCCCGGCCTCCCCTCGTCCTCCCAGAGGCAGTCTGGTTCCATCTTGTTTACACAAGTCAGTGACAAGTCAGTTATATAAGTTGTGCATCTGCTATTGGTGTAAAAATCATCCTTTTTGTTTCAAATGGCATAGCTTATTTACAGATCATTGGCATCACATATGGTAGGAAAGAGTAATACATTGCCCCTTTATAGATGTGGGTCTGAATGCTAGACCAATTTCTGGTTCATTATAAGCAGAACCTTAAATAGCTTGGAAGTAGGAAGTGCTTTGGGCCTCATGGCTTTTTGCTTTTGATCTTTTTGGATTTGGCTTTCCGCTCCTGGGTTGTTCTTTGGAAATTTTATATGATATACGAATTATATTGATTACTATACTACAATACCTGTATTTCGTGTGTTTCTAGAAGTGCTTTCGATAAGTGAAATCCAATTCCTCTGCTGCTTAAAGTCAGATGTGCGTATACTATTTCATTGCTAGTCATGGTGTCCGACTCTTGGACAAGTTCTTTGTCTCATTTTCCGTTTTTAGGGATTTGACCATGAACTATGTCTGGTATGTACAACCAATACAGGATAATAAGGTACATGGGAAGCGAGACAACAATGTTTTTTGGTCCTCTACTAGAAAAATAGTTATAATCATTTCTTTGCAATAATGAAAGGGGGAAGAAGAGGGAAAAATTAGGTTTAAGTAATAGCCTTTCTTATTTTAATTTGGATAATCACAAGTGAAGTAATAGAAATTTTGGGTGGATGCACTATTTCCTGTTCTGTATGAAATTTTTGCTATTTATTGCTAGGCAAGTAGTGTGATGTTCAGTGTGGTCTGTATATTAGTTTCATTGCTATTTAATGCTTAATTTACCCCATGCACTTTACTGGATAACATTTAGCTTCAATCATTAGAGTGGTTGTTGTGTACAGTACAATGGGAAGGAAGGGTTTGATCAACATGGAGATTTTTTTATTTGGAAGTAACTTTGAATTTTAGAATTTTTCCTCAGGAGAAAACTAGTGGAGAAAAATGTGATACTGACCTTCATTAAAAAAATTATGCCCAGTCTTTTCATCATCTGGTTGCTTGTGTGTGTGGTAGTGAAGTGTCATGGAGGAAGCGGTTGAGTCATGTAAGATGGATTTTGTTTTAGGTATTCTAAATTTTCATTCTCTTGGACTTCATTATGCTGAGATTCTCTGTAAAATCTGTTCATTCATGGAATATGTACTGTATTTCTTTGGGATCATGGAGAATGATTTTCCTTTTCTCCTCATAGTTTTAAATATCTTTAGGGATTAGCATGAGACATAAGCTTCAGTTTCAGAAAGTGGCAGTTTCTGTTTATGAAGGACAAACTGATATCATTATTTTATTTCTTTAAGAACATGAATATGATCTTGTGAATTAATTTTATAGAGTAAGATGACTTTTATTTAGTAATGCTAATGCTTGTAATGATAATATGTGTAGTGTAAGTTTTCTAACATAATTAAGTTGTCCTTCTTTCATCAGGTTTTGGTAGGTTCTTATAATATTTTCATGGCCTGATTGCTGCATTATGGATTATTTCCTTTTGTTATCCTGTCATCCCAAGAGTCGTCATTGTCATTGTCTACTAATTGTCATCTTTGGTTGCAAATTCCTGTAAATGACCATTAATAACTTTGGAACTTTTACCAGGTTCGTTGTGCTCTGGGAAATGTTCTCTCCAGCTTGTATTCTTCTACTCTGCCTCTCCTTCAATGTTAACCTGAGAGTGGGTTATTTAGGTATAGTTTGTATGCCTAGCCTATACATTGATACAAGACATGTGATTTGGCATTGATAAAGTATATCTCCTCGAACTCCTATTCAATTGTTTGTTACTTCTGTAATGTTATGTGCTTCTGCTTCAACCATTTGCAACACTGTTGCATGAGGAAACACTTCTATTGCCCCTGAATTTCAGGACATTTTTCTTGCATATCATTATTGATGTATCTTGTGCTTTTTGTTATTTGTCTTTGACTGCAACAATAACAAAGTTGGGATCTTTAGTTGAAATTTCCCTTGTCATTTAGCTTTTCTTTCTACTACTCTGGCTTAAACGATATGATCATTGCATCATGGGGTCACTTGTACATTCTCTTCCGGCTGCCATTTTTCTTTTGACCCAGGAAGCTTTTTATCTGGCGAGCTATATTGTTTCATGGGTAGAGCAGCTGGTTCATTTGGATCGAGATAGGAGTAGCTTGTTTGTTTGAATCAAGTCATGAGAAACCTCAATATCAAGGAAATTTGGTAGTTAGCAACTAGAATATGTAGGAGAGCAACTGTGGTATATAGGAACTGAAGAATGACAGTCCCTACGGAGGAAGGCAGGGAGATTGAAGGAGAGGGAATGAATGGATTAATAACAGTGTTTGATGAATCCTTGATGACTACCTACCA
Source organism: Luffa acutangula (assembly GCA_036850905.1). NCBI lineage: Eukaryota > Viridiplantae > Streptophyta > Magnoliopsida > Cucurbitales > Cucurbitaceae > Luffa > Luffa acutangula. Next base: position 1,315,018 of record CM072096.1, read on the forward strand.
AAGATTCATGTTTCTTGGAAACCAAATATAGTATGGTTAGACAGTTGTTCGGTGAGATTAAAAATTAAAAAAAAAAATTGTTTGATGCTTTCTTTGGGGGGAGGGGGTGTGTTTATGAACCTGCATAATCTTAACCTAGATTTCAAGTGAAAACAGTATTTTGTTTATAATTTTATTATTTATTTTTATAATTACACTATCATTATAATACTTTTTTTAACTTAATGAACTCAAATGTGATCGAACTAATATCAAATAAGCATGTTAACTATTTGCAGATTCAAAATTAAAGTTAAATGTCTTTGATATATATATATATATATATATATATATATATATATATATATATATATATATATATATATATATATATATATATTTTTGAGAATAAAGGATTTCATTAACAAACAACTGAGCCTCGAGGGGACAAAAACATACGTTGCTCATAGAGCGATAAACTAACCATCCACTCAAGATAGTTTCCTAGCCATAAAAAAGGTGATGAAGTAAAGCCTACTCTAGCCATCTTATGGGCAAAAACATTGTAATTACAACCAACAAAATTAAATGCCACCTTTTTTAAAGAATCACTAATCTCTTTGATATCCCAAAGTGTCGTAGCAATGCTAGAATCACCTTGGATCTCCTCATTAATAGACTTGATTAATGACAGGGAATCAGACAAAATCGAAGCTCTATTGACATCCAAAGATTTCGCCCAACGTAGTCCTTCTAGGACTTTCACCGCTTCTGCCCCCAATGGAGAAGTACAAACAGCAGAAACTAACGTTTGCATCGCCTGGAGATTACCATCTTTATCCCTCAGAGCTAGGCCAATTCCACTATTGTGCGAGGCACCCATAAAAGTTGCATCCGTGTGCAAAATCAAATCTTCCCCTTTTGAAATAATGCAAGAAACATCTTCCTCAGATTGAACATGTGCCCCTCCCTTTGGGTTAGCCTTCCAGAACTCTTTTAGATAGGTGTTTATCCATTCACTTCGCAATACTACAGAAGGGATTGGATGATTGTGAACCAAGCTATTTCTATCATTCCAGGTTGCCCAAGCGTCCACACAAATACGTTCTATGGTCGGCCCTGATTACAGCCTAGACTTAGCCATCTATCTTTAATCTACATAAGGTACAACTGATTTGCACACATAGAAGGAAAAAGGATCTCCCAAACCTCACGAGCTCTCACACTGAAAAAGTGTGTGATCCATACTCTATATCATCTTGACACACTGGACAAATCTCGTTGACAGGAACATGATGATTCCATAGGTTGACCATGGTTGGAATTGAATTATGGAATGATCTCCAAACAAAAAGTTTCACCTTACTAGGCACCCTCATTTTCCAAAGTTTGTTCCACCCACTCGTCTCAACCTTTACACCTAACAAGGAATCCTCTCGACCACACCTCATACTGAGCTTATACCTACTTTTCACAGAGTGTTCTCCTCTCCTATTATAATGCCAAATCCATTTATCAGGGGTAGAGCTACTTATCGAAAGACATCAGACCACCTCGACATCCTCCCGATTTAGATACTGATAGAGTTTCACAATATCCCATTGTAATGATGACGTTATAAACTCCGCCACTATCGCATTCTCCATAAAAATTGACTGTCCATTACCCAAGTTTTTCGTTATATACCTTTTTTCAGAAGATCCATTCCCCATACAAAATCCTTCCAAAAGAAAGACAAAGAAGAGCGAGCGGACACATTTAAAATGGAAGAATTCGGGAAGTATCTCCCACACAGAACTTTGGAGATTGTAAGATGCGGATTACACAACACCCCCCAGGCCTGCTTAGCAATCACTGCCTGATTAAAGCATACTAGATCTCGAAAATTTAAGCCTTCATCCTCCTTCCAAAGCTCCTCCCATCGTTTTCAATGCATCCTCTCTTGTCCAATTGAGATATGCCATTTTGTTTTCTATTTTTTTATACAAGTTAAATATTACTCTATATAACCTTTTTTTTTTAATTCTATTGATATAGTTATTAACAATGTACCCTCATAGTAAAGAAGTATGCAAGCAATTATTGATAGATAATGAAATCGAATATTATTACTATTATACCTTTTTTCTATTTATTGATATGATATATCATTTAAAGAGCTAAAAACAAATGACTATGTAAACAATCATTAATAGAAAACAAAGTTTAAATACAAAGATAAATAAAATAATAAAAAAAAATAATCTATGGATATAATAAATCAAGGATAGGCGTGATAGCAAATGAACATACAAAATAACCACCGATTAAAAAAATCAAATATCACTCGTATACCATTTTTAGTTCTATTAATATGGTATATCAAAACAAAAATTAAATAACATTGATATGTATTTTAATTTTATTGATTATGTATATCAATAATAAACTTAAAATAAGATGAATTTACAAACAATTATTAATAGTAAATGAACGCAAGTGTCACCCCTAAATGTTTTTGAACTAATAAATAAATCCTGACAAATCTATTGTAGTTAGGTCGATATGTATCTAGGTGCAGTTTGTCACTGTTATTTTTATTAATTGTTATATTATATATTTGAGTAACATCCCAAATAAATTTTAAAACTAGAGTCGATAATGTGGTCTAGAAAATTAATCTTGAATATTATTAATTTCGATAACATATATCAAATGAAATAGTACTGCAAACAAAAATTGCTAGATTTATGAATTTATAGAACAACATATATGTTATTATGTTTGCATATTCATCGTTTAAAAAATTACCTATCTAATTTGATTGATGGACGAAGTTTATGGATATGATTTTTTAAGATTGAGATTATAAACAAGTATTAAGCGAAATAAGGATATTTTGTTAGGGATTTTATTTATTTATTATGTTTGGCAAAAGTTAGGGACAACTCATTATTGATGAAGAATGAAAGATTGTGTATGATGATGACTATGTACTTTATTTGTCCTCCCTAAATGATGCTATATCGGATTATTGTTAGCCAAATTTAATGCAGCAAATTACAAGTTTAAAAGGAAAGGAAAGAAAAAAAACCCAAATTTAATTAATGCAAAAGTTTAATAAGGCTAAGTAGATATAACTTGGTCCCTCATCTATCCACCATGCCTCCACAGAATTCTCCTTTGAAACAAGCTACATCACTTTGAAGTCTCTCTTCTTAAATTACTCTAAATTTTCCTTCCATATATTTTTTTCAAGGCGCTATGCTACACTCCTTTTAAGAACCCTAATCAATAAAGCTTTTAATTCTCTTGTTGACTTTAAGAAATGACATTAATGCAAGAAAATTGTTCCATATTAAACAAATGTCTTTTTTTGACCATGTGCAAGAGTGGATATTTGAATCTCTGACCTCTGGATCTAGGGTAATGTTTTATGCTGGTTGAGCTATGTTTATCAGCTCGGGTTGGCAAAATCTTCTTTATTAGGATAGAATTATATGTAGTAAAAGTTAATCCAATTATAAGTAAGGTTCCTTTTCTTTTTATTCTCTCAAGATTTACTCCTAAACTTGTCAAGTTGTATCAATTTTTACCAAACTTCTTATTTCATCAATTTACATCTTAAATTGTTGCATTTTTTTATCATCTTATAAGTTTTTGTTCGAAAGCTTGTTAAATAAAGTATTCTCTTATGTGTTCAATAAATTTTAAAACATGGGTAAGGTACCAAACTGATAAGATTTTGGGGGGGGGGGGGGGTGGGGGAAACGACATTAGAGTTCAATTTTTGTTGACATTTGTGAGTTTCGACAAAGTTATCCAATGATTAATTTGTGCATTGATCAATCTAAATTTCGTGCAAAACTTGATTTTTTTAAAAAAAAATTAGTGAGCTTAGAAGACATTTAATCATATTATTATTGGTTTTTGAAAAAAAAAATAATGGGTGGAGTAGCAAAAAGTGAATTGAGGGTAAAAAAATGCAACACTAGTCTAAGTTTAGGATCCAATTTGATGAAATTGAAAGGGAGGGTATTTCAAGAATTCATCAAGGATTTCACTTTTTCCATCTTTATGTGTCTATCACAAAAGAAAAACTTATATTAGTGCTCCATTTAACTTTTCATTTATTATAAGAGGAAGAAAAAAAACAAGAAAATAAAAGAAAGAAAGAAAGAGAAGGCTCAAGTTACAAGAAATCCATCAATATATAATTTTATCATTCACACAAAATGGCCATATCTTTGCATTGGCAATTCAGTTCATGAAATGCAAAACTCAATACCCTTCTCTCTTTTCCATATCCCATTGTAAAACCCTTCACTTTTTGCTGCTAAAATCTCTTCTCTCTCTCTCTCTCTCCAATTCAAACAAACAAACCATCATTGACTAGAAAAGCAAAGAAAATGATCTCAAAATTGAAGCAAGAGGGATTTCAAGCTCAAGCAAAACCAACAATGGAGGCCAAAAGAAACAGAGCATCTTCAAGGCAAGGGCCTTGTCTAAGAGGCAACCCAAGAATCTTTAGAGTGTCTCCTTTATTTGGAGGAAAGGACAGACACAGCAAAGTCTGCACAATTAAGGGCTTAAGAGACAGAAGAATTAGGCTTTCAGCTCCAACTGCAATTCAGCTTTATGATTTGCAAAACAGACTTGGCCTCAGCCAACCCAGCAAAGTCATAGATTGGCTCATTGATGTAACAAGATTTGAAATTGATAAGCTCCCACCTCTCCAATTTGCAAAAGATTTTGACCCAAATGCTTCAATTCTTCATCAGTCTTCACTGATTCTTCCTCAGGTTTGGGCCAAGAATGAAGAAACTGAGAGCCTTTTGATTGATGATGATCTTCAAACCAATGCCTTGGATGAAAACTTTTGCCATTTTCAGCCTTCTACCTTTCCATTCCCATTAATGGAGCTCAATCCAGCTCCGTTTTCCTCGTCGTCGTTGCTGTTCTGTCCGTTGATGATGCCGTCGGAAGTTTCTCCCTATCTTCCCGATGGCAGAAATCAAGAGTGAGTTTGAGATGACTTTTAGAAAGACTTTCATTCGGTTACTTTTCAAAATTTTCATAAAACACAGACTTTTGAACTTAGCTTATAGGAAAAGTACTTTAATTGAAAATAATTTTTTTCACAAGTCATTTGGAAATTCTTGTTATCTATGAATGATATCAATCTCAGTTTTGGAGGTCTTTTTTTGTTTCATTTTAGCTTCTATCTTTTATAATTTTTTATTATTTTTTTTTCTTTTGATTTGTGATAGCTTTTTAAGTTGTTTGTGAATATATATGTAGTTGTCATAATATTTCATGAAATTAGTCATTCATTCTAATTTTCATTACATAATAATATGATTAGGATAGTCATAACTCATAGCTTGTTCATACTTCATAATACTTTCTCTTTAAAACTTGATAGATAAAATTAAAAAATGATCATTTTTTATAATAAAAAGAAGGATAGACAATTTCGGACTACTCATTGATAAGCAAAATAGCAAAGACTGATTGTAAAAAAAAAAAGGTGATTTATAAGTAATTAAAATTAATTAAAAAAGAAAAAGAAAAAAAAAAACAGGGGAGAAGACTTCGAAATTGTCAAAGAAAACTGAATTAATAATAGTTGAATATTAATTTTTAAATGAATTTTTGAAAGAGATATACGGGGAATATCGATAGGCTTAGTTTGGGGTTACTGTATCTTTTAAAATATAATTGTTGTCAACTGTGCTTTTAAGAAAATCAGCTACCATTAGAAGTAAATTAGTGTTTGGTAAATTTCGTTAACAAAAATCGCGTTAACAAAAAACAGAATAAAATATAGTCCAAAAAAAGCCCCCGGCGAGGATCGAACTCGCGACCTTTCGCTTACGAAGCGAACGCACTACCACTATGCTACGGAGGCATTTGTTGATGACAGTTTCCTAGAAGCTTAACTAATACTTTATAAATTTAAATAGATAAGAAGTTTTTTTTTTTTTTTTTTTAATTAAAGTTTTGAAATTATTAGATGGAACTCTCCTAGTTGTGAGCTTAATCAATTTCTAGAATTTTTCAAGACATTTACTCCTTCACTTGATGTCGGTAGTTCGGTTTAAATTTCCACTACCCATTGTTGTACTAGAAAAACAAATCTCTAGAATAATTTAGCCATTAACCTTCTTTCTATCCAGAGAGATGTTTTTGGAAGTCTGCAGAAAGAAGGGATTTGTGATCAGGTGAAGAAAGAATATCAGATGCATCATACATATATTGATTGATCATAACAAGAATGTTCATGGTTTGAAAACTTGTAAACCATCTTTACAACACATCTTAACGATTAGTCACAATGCTTCTCAAGCATTATATATATTATAGGTAAAAAAATGAAAGTTTCATCACTATGAAATGAAAAATCAGATAGAGGTGAAGAAGGTTAAAGAAGAAACTATCAAGTAAACAACTGTCTTCGTCTGCCTGACTTGGCGCGTAAATGAGCAGCCTTGACGTATACGATTTCGTCAACTAAGTCTTTGAAGATCAATCTTTCGACGTCTAAGACGACATTGGAGATGTCGCCAAAGAAATCAGTCCAACTCTCAGATCTTTGCATCACATCCTCCTTTAAGATGTTCTTCAAACCGTCGTCTTGATCTTCGAAGTTGCAATCGGGTTTCTTGGTTTGAAACTGTTCGATTTCGGAACATAGCTCCTTCAGAAGCTTTTGGGCACTGATAGTTTTAGTTGCTAGTTTTTTGGATGTTGTCCAAGGCTCAGGTGATGCAGCAACAACAGACAACTTTCTGGCAAGAATCTCATTAACAACATCAAAAATGAGTTTGCGATGAGATTTCTCATGGTTCAGTTTTGAATCGGCAACCTTGAGAGAGCTGCAGTCATCCTTTCTTAGCAAACTGCTGCTCTTGGTTTGCTCCAAAACAAAGAATAACTCGGGGTTGATCGGATGACCAGAAGGGTGGAGTTGAAATGTTGCAAGGCCCGAACCGAGGTCCCGGAGCAAGAGGCCAGAAGCTAACAATATTTCAGATATGTATCTGTTATCTGGATCAGTATTCTCACATAATGATGCAATGTAGTCTGTTTTTGCTTCATCATAGTGAGAGTTCAGGCGCCTGAGCTTCTGAACCAAGTTGTCAATGTTTTGCAGTTTCTTGCGGTTGATTTCCGTGCTAAGACCAGGCTCCACACTGTTGTTATCTGTGGCACTCCATTGATATTCACCACAATCTCCAGATCCTAAAGCCCTATTGCCTGAAATGGAAGCATCAAGCAGCATTAGAATGGACTAAATTGAAACCAAAGTGAAAATCGAAGCTTCTTATCTCTCTATAAGAATGGAATTGAAAAGTTGTGTTTTAATTTCTATGCTACAACTTAAGAGTCATGTGCAGCAGGTCCAGGGGCCATGATAAAACTTCATCCACAGGAGCACAGAAAAATTAACTTATCAAACAATTTGACCATAAAATATCTCTGGCCTGCATGCTAAATCTGGACTGACATATATCTTTAGTGATTTTTAGTAATTGCCTTTGTCTTCCACCCCCTCACTGTTAAAAATCTGTCATCTTTATATTCCACTTTTGGGAAAGTGGGATGGTGATACAGTGACTAAAATGGGAAATATTCAAATTGATTTAGAAAGGATCGGTGCTTTTGGTGACAGATGTTATTACCTTTGAGGGATTTAGATATCTGCTTAACAGGAGATGGAGATGGCTCATCGTCTCTGTATATAGAGGAATCGAGAATGGAGACCGGACTAGGATGTTCAGGAGCAGGAGTAGCAAGTTCTGCCTGCAAGCCACAAAATCAAACCTCAAATTTGAGTTCTGAAACAATCTAGTATAATGTGTAGATTAGTTGCTGCAAATGCAGAGGAAAAAGAAAATGAAAAAGTCACCTACATTTTCCATTGAACGAGAATCTGAGTACTTTGAAGTCTTCATTTGTAAACTATGGCTACCATTAATGTCAGCAGGAAGTTCGCTGCTGGTGACTTCTATATCTGTCTTTGAGTCCAAGGATAAATTACTGTCAGACTGAGATATGTCATCACCCTGGTTACTCAAAGTTCTTGACTCGTTACTTATTTCACTCAATTGGTCATCCATTTGAGACACATGGGAAGGTTTCATTCTCGGTTTTCCAACAGGAGAACCTGAATCAGTTCCTTGCCTGTTGGATTTCCATCTGGTTTTGTTTGTGTCAGATGGAGGAGTTGGTGGTCGAGATCGTTTGTCCTGCTCAGCCTTCTTCTGTTGCAGTCTTGGGCTCACAGACCCCGAGGTTTTTATTGAACTTACAGTGTTTTCCTTTGGCATATGTTGAGGCTTTGAAGAAGACTGCGTTGGTTTTACATTCTTTGCATTCTCTTTCTTTTTGGTGGAACTCGCACCAGAGTCCCTGTGACTATTTTCAGGAGATATATCTTTAACTGCTCGGCTACCATTGGAGTTCTTTTTTCCATGTGAGGCTTTCTGAAGCTTGGGGAGACCAGGAAGGCCGTCAATTTGAATAACTGATGAAGCTGGAATTCCAGATTTTTCTACAAGTTTTGCTGGTTTCATGATCACAATTGGAGATTCGCCACTCCTGGATGAATCAGGCCTGCTACTTGTTGCAGTCTTTTGGTTCTTTTGCCGACTTCGTTCGCTGATCAACCTAGAATTAACACTACTGCTCTCCCGTTTAAGTTCATTGTCTCTTTGAGTTCCACTGTTAGAAGGTTCCTCCTCCTTCCTAGTATCCAAGATCCCCTTTGATTGCATAGCGTCAAGGATCTGTTTTAGTGCTCTAAGATCTTTCCCTGATTGTTTAAACTCCAAGTCTTCCAATCTTTTCTCAATTTCGCTATAAACAGAAGGAAAGGGGTTAGACGATCCAGCTAACCCTTTTGCGTGCTTCAGAGCAGGTTTATGAAAGGCTCGACTTCCATCTGGCTGCCTCCAAGGTGCAACTTCTACAGGAAACTTTGAATTTGGTATAGGTTTCATAACCAAGTCAGGATTCTTCCATCGTGGTGAAGTTGGGCCTTTCAATGTGTTCCGAGGAGAGTCAGAAGTTCTAATTGGCCTGATAGAGCTTGTGCCATCTGATGAGCTAACAAAGGGGTCACCTCTAACCTGAGCATCACTAGCCAAAGGTGAACCTGGAAGTGCTTCTAATCCCATTAACTTTGCCACCACACTCGGGGGATGCTTTCGAGATCCTGATGGTTGTGGTGGATCAATAGATTTTTCACTTGAGCAATCGCTACTGTGCAAGTTCTTTGAAAGTCTAGTTGGATTTGACAGAGATTTGGAACCTTGAATTGAACTCTCCCTGCTGTCCAATGAGAGTCGTGGAAAGTCTTTAAATTTCGGAGCTGACCGAATAGTATCTCGTGATTCAAAGGACAATCGATCAACCTCTCTCCCATCATAAGAAAACCGAGGAGCATCTCTAGAGAACGATTGCATAAATCCATCTTTTACTTCGTGAGATGGTCTTTCGTGTTCTCCAACTTCATTATAATACCATGGTGCATCTCGAAGTTTAGCAAGAACCAGAAGAGACTCCTTCAGATCAATAGGCATCTTTTGCTTCCAATTTGTATCAACTTTAGAAGCCCCATCTGCAGATTGGGATAGCTGTAAAGGCCTTGGAGAGTCTCTATGCATCATAGAACGACTCTGTGCTTCCTCACTGTTAGATGTTTTGACTGATAACATTCTGGCTTCCCTATACATAGAATCCTTGACAACATCTCGAAGATCAAGGTGTTGCCTCCCTACACGAGGAGAGGTATTTGACTGGTTCGCTGTAGAATCCCTCGAGGGTGTTCTTGATAAAAGTATCTGATCGAAGGATGAAGCTTGCGACTGAGCTGTTTTGTTGTACTCGCTAGAGGACAAGGAAGATGAACAAGAGGAGAAAGAAGCTCTTGATAATTCTTTATTAAACCTTTGTTTCTCATTGAAACTCTCATTTAGAGGCATGTCCTGCAAGATCAAGATTTCATAGATTAAGATTCAGAAAGAACTCAAAATTTCCATGCATAACTTAAACGCTTAATCATAATTTTATAAACTACTCCGGCTTAACAAATGGCAAGGAGTAATTAGAAGACTTACAGTTGCCTCTCTCTGAAAGACATTGTACTCTTTTCCTTGGTTGCCAATATTTAGATGAGAAGTGCCTGTAGTAGACAAGATTGAAAATAAACTAGCATGTTATCGATTTGCATATCACTGGATTTATGAGTAATAACCACTGAAATTATAAGACCATTATAAAACTCCTTTGGAATGGTTCAAATAGAAGTAATCTATCCGAAGTTCGATGTATAAGCTCAAGGGATCGTCATTAGACACATAATTATGAAGAGCATGATGAGCATGATGTGTTTTCTTTTTATCCAAAACCAGACTAGACTTGTGATCACAGACCACAGAATATCTTTACAATTGTAAAGAAATGAGAGACTTTCTGCAGTATTTTTCTCCACAGAGTAACAAAAATTACAAAGATATTCATGAAACAGTGAAGGTAACAAATTAGGAACAGAAGAGAGAGCAAAAAATACACAAACTTCAATTCATTTCCTCCATCCCCATAACAAAAAAGGAAAGAAAAACAACCCTCAAGACATATAGAGAAAGAAGTGGCTTCATCAATTCTTATAAGAACTATGCATTGAAACAAGATACATCAAAAACTATAGTTCTTAGGCAGCTTGAAATATTTGTGCCAAATAGACAGTAAACCAGAGCAAATTTAGATAGCGAAATACCAGGAGGAAGCCGCTTGTGCCTCATATGTCTTCCACTGAGTACATGTTGACGATCAAACAACTGCAAAATCCCAGTCATGCATCCTATTTGCTTCTGCAGATCTGGATTTTCATCAGCTAAAGAATGCAGAAGCTTTGCAGCCATCTTCAGGTTCTTCTCTTTCACAAGAAACTATGCCCCTTCCCTTAGCTCAGTCATAGAAAGAACCACATACCAAAAAACCCCAAATCTAATGACTAGTGCAATGAATATTCTAACCAGTTCTCCTTCAACCCAAAAAGAGCAAGACCCTTTTTATCAAAGAAAAACTAACACCTTTCTTTCTTTCTTCAGAAGGAATCAAATCTCATTCCCCACATTCAACTGAGTTCTATACAGTCCAAAAACCAAAAGAGGAGAATAAAGAACTTTCAAAGCCCATGCCCTCTCAGTTCCAAAGAGATTCTCCACTGAAACAGACTTGCTTCTTGGGTTGTATGTACAAGACAGTAATGTCAGATTTACACCTAATTACACCTTCAGAAACAGTGCAATTTACAGCTTGACCACAATCATCATCTCACAATGTAAAAGAAAAAAATCCCAATCCCACAAAAATTTCCACCCAAATCCCAAAATGCCCTTCTGGGTTCCTTACCAATTCCCCAAATCTTGACTCCTTGCAGCAATCAAGAAGAATCCATGAACAGAGGGAGCCAATGGGTCAACGACGAATGGCGAGTGAAGAAGAAACAGAAACAGAGAGCTGAAAACCTTGTGCAGATTTATGAACAGATATGAAAAAAAAAAAAAAAAAACTATCTTACAAGAACAAATGTAAGTGCTTGGTTGCAACTAGAAACATGGAAAATGGAGCTAAACAAACCCAATTGGGGCTTGCAAGAAAAGAGCTTCTTCTTTTTTTCTTGGGATTTTTTTAGAGGAGCAAAATGAGAGAGAGAGAGAATGTGGGTCAGATGTTTCTCAGCTCCCTATCTCACAAATCCATGTGGGATGGGTATGAGAGTGGGTCTAGAGCTGTCTACATGTGCATGTGAACTTGTCAGTACTCTCATTTAGAGAGAGAAGCAAAAAGGGATTTTTTACTTGCAATTGCAAGAGAGATTGGGAAAAAACTCCATTAGAGAGATATGGGGAAGGAAAAAAAAAAAAAAAAAAAAAACTCATTGAATTGAATCCTCTTACCTTTGTCAAACTCTCGCTTTCATGTTTCAAGTAGCCACTTCCCTCAAATGGCCGCAGCTTGAATGATGGTACTAATTAAAACAAGATGACTTCAAGTTCAAGCTCAACATTGGCCCTGCTAATAAATTTGAGAAATTGGGTAGGCCTAGGCTTTTGTTTTTACTCTCATCAAGATTCAATTTTTTTTTTTTTTTTCTCTATGGTTTTAAAATTATGATTTTATAAAGAACAAAACTTGGCTCCATTCCAATTGGTAGGAATCTCCTACATATCCCATTAAGATCTTGACAACTAAGAAAGAGAAAATGAGAAAATAAGAAAAAAAATTTCTCTCTTCTAGTTGTCAACATTTTAAAGGTGGTAGGTAAGATCATTTCTACATACCAAGCCAAGTTTTTTTCTTTTATAAAAGCTCACTAAATAATCTCTATCTGACGAATTGAGTAGGTGCAGATTATTTGATGAGATTTAATCAAATCATAGGAACAAAATTCTAATTTTAAAACCATAGGGACTAAATTCTAACATTCTCCCAACCAAATTAGAGACTGAATTTGTAATTTAACATTTGTTTTTAAATTTATTAAAACTTTTCATTTGATATCTCATCAAGATTCAACTTCTTATTTTTAGATCCACTGAAACTTTACATGTATCGTATGGAGATTCCATTTTTGTTTTTCGATTCATTAAACGAAAGGGATATAGTGCATTTATATTTGGTGGGTTTATTTATGAATCCATTGTGTTTGAATTCTAACCCAAAAATGAAAATGTTAAAAACAACATTTCTATAAGTTTATGTTTTTAGATTTAAGACATGTACCATAAAGTATTTATACTTTTGTTAACTAGTCGGTTCTTTCTCATGCATTTGTTGAGCTAGAGAAAAAATAATGTCTTTTTAAAACAATCATCTATAATACAGAAAGAACAATTTAGCCTAAAAAGTTTGATTCCAAGACGATTTGGAAAAGACATTTAAAAAGGAACAAAGACGATTTGGAAAAGACATTTAAAAAGGAAGATTGAGGATATATTAATGGTTAGAAAATTGTAGCAAGAGTGAAAAGAAACAAAAAAGTGTGATGGAAAAGGATAGGTTTGAAATTATTAATTATTTGTATAGATTAATAATATGTCAATATGTGAAAGTAAAATTAGCCAAGGGTTTTGATTTTCACACATTTTTTTAAAACCAAGTTGCTTATGATTTTAATTTTATAATGAAGGGGATCATTAGGTAGTAATTGAGGATCAAGAGTAGTTCAATGATTGTAGACATGATTTATTCCAACCAAACCAATGCATAATTTATCCAATTTAGATGATAAAGCTTCTTTAGGCATGATAAATATATATATGTGTATATATTTTTAAATATAAAAAATATAAAGGAAAGAAATTCTAACTTACCATCAATAAGGAGAGGCATTAGTATACAACTACATCAATTATATTTAGAACTGTTTAAGAAAGTGGACATGAATTTTTTATATATAATTTATGACTTTGTATATTCATGATAAATGATTTAAAAAAAAAAAGAAAAATGTCAACACTTTAACAAGGCCAACCAATGGAGACATTCCTCTTTAATATTATTAATTACTTTTAAAATTTTCAAATGATATTTAGAGAGCTTTTGTAGTTTACTATTGAAAAAAATGCAAATTGTTAGGACATCATGACATGGGTGCCATAATCTCCTCACAACCTCAAAAAAGTCTTTGGTCATTTTTAATTGATTTATTTCATATTGAATTGGGAATTAAAAAAAAAAAAAGGAAAGGAATTGGAATTAAGTTTAAACCATGACACGGACTACTCTTAATCATTTCCAAACCCAGCCAAAGTCAGCATAGCTCCACGGTAATTGGCATGTGTCTTCGACTAAGAGGTTAGAGGTTCGAATCCCCTACCCCAAATGTTGATGTACTAAAAAAAATCATTTCCAAACCCTAGGCTACTTTCCAAGTAATTCCTCGGGAGTATTTAAAAGAAAAAAAAAAGGTAAAAAAAAAACACTTTTGACTAGAAACAAATTTAGTCTCTATACTTTGAAATTTGTAACAATTTAATTAGTTCTTATTGTGAAAATAGTTGTTAAGATAATTTAATGAGATTTCTTTACATAGATAAATCAATAAACTGATTAGAAATCCAATACGTTTACAAGCTACAAAGTCTAAATAATTAAATAATAAAAGTTGACATTTTATTTTGTTGGGTTTTTCTGCTATAGAAATTAAATTATTACAAACTTTTAACCAAAAATTACTTTTCAAAGAACGTTTTCCCCTAACTATCATAAAAATCTTCTCCTAGCCTATTTTGCATTACCCTCTTTTTCTATTTAAATTATTGTCAAGGTTTACTTTTATAGCTAGCTTGATAGTAAAAATAATTGAAACTCATATATTTACGGCAAAATGTGGTTAGAAGTGATGTATCATAGGAACTAGCTAGAATCAAATCATATATTTTGATGGCGTCAATATATATACTAACAGATCAAGATTTTCATATAACCTCGTTTGTCTGGCACTGAAATTTTGTGTTTGGAAATGACACTATTGATAATGAAAACACACACAAAATGTGTAAGTCTAGTTAGCTAGACAAACACCGATTTCCATCGATGATCTTTCAAATAATTAGCGCAAAATGAAATGGATGAAAGTGATATATGATATATAAATAGAAAATGCAAAACCCCACATGACATCCCAAAAGAAAGAAGATGAAAAGGCTTTTTGCATGGCATGTGGGATGCCTTAGAAAGATTAGGGCACCACCAACTAACCAATCAATATCCATTCAAACCCATGTTCCATGGAACAATGCAATACTACTCATTGCATTATGGTGTATTAATATTGATATCATGACTTTTTCAAAGAAACTCTCAATCCTCTCAACCAATAATATTTTATCTTCTTCAAACATCATTTGGTTCATACCCCCCTCAATGAGTGGAAGAATTATATAGTCCAACAAAGGTGGGGTTTTCTTCAACCCTACAACTACTACTACACAACTTAAATATATATAACCAATAATTCCATCTTCATGATATAAGAGAGAGAGGGAGAATTCTTTTTCTTTTTTGAGAGAGTATAAGAGAGAAAAGAATTATTCTACATGATGGGTATGTTTGCAATTGAGTGAACATGGAGCTCTCTCTCTCACCAAACTATTGTGGTGGCTTGAGGTGCATGGTACCTTCATAAAGTACCCTTTTTTAAAAAATATCTTTGAGGGTGTGTTCGTGTTAATTAACTTTGTGTGTATCTCCACTATTTTCACACGACAACTACTTGATCTCCTACTACATATTTGGTTGTCAAGATAACTCGTAGGATATTAAATCCTAGGTATAGATAATAGTTACCATGGCTTGAACGACCTATTTCCTCCTTATTGACCACTAAGTCAACCCATGATAGTTCAGCACTGTAGAGTACTTAAATTGAATCCTAAAAAGTCGCAATTAAAAATATCTCATTTTTTAAAGTATATTGTGAAGAGAAACACAAAAAGGTTTTTAATCATATTCATGTATATATAGAATGTGTATTAAGGTCTTACATTTTTGTATACTTGAAATGATTAGTAAAGGCTCTCACTTTATAATGGTCATACAAACAATGATTGATGAAAATTGGTGCCAAGATTAATCAATTTAATATAATAATTGCAATTGAGAGACACCCCCATAATGTAAAATTGAAATAATTAATTATGGGGTGTCATTTTTAATTTTGGAAATAAAAAGAAATTTAATTATCAAAAACCTATGATCCATGGCATAGGGGGGAAAAAAAGGGCATATCTCCAAAGGGATAAGAATTGAAAAGCTTGGCATCACTCCTTAATTTCTTCCATAAAATTTATTTTTGGAGACAAAAAGTTGAAGGGAGAATAGTTTTCAAAAATGTAAAATGAAAATAAATAAAAAATAAAAAATAAAAAGTGTCCAAATTAAAAGGTCCCCTCTCTCTTTTGTCTGTGTTGACTACAAAAAGAAGTTCATATCCACTTTGTTGCATTGAGGTTCAACATTAATTTAATTTAAGGTCACACTATAAAGCCAAGAGGTGTGGGGGTTGAGCCCTAGCTAGTCCTAGCCCTAATGCCATGAAACTTTGTACCTTTTTCTTTTCTTCCCCTTTTTCTAGTTGACTTTTTAATTTTAATTTTTTTTTCATTTTTACACTTGTTATACAAGGTATGGGTGAATATCTTTAATCAATTAGGTATGTTTGGATTTAATTTCATAAGTAATTATGAGGGAAAAAATATTTTAAAAAAAATTTAAAGTGTTTGGCAATAAAAAGTAATTCGCCGATAGATTCTATCAGTTTAATAGATTGGTTAATAATCATTTTCTTAATAATAAGTTTAAAGGAGACTATGAAGTGATTATTCTTGGTCAAATCACTTTAGAATCATTTTAAAAAGCTCTTCATACTAAAAAATTCCTAGAGTATTAAAATTACAAAATTGCCCTCCAATTTAAAGTTCTTCTATTTTGTGTTCATTTGACCTTTGTAGAATCATTTTTTGCAACCAAACAAAATTTGTGATTCTCATTTTCAATAAAATGTAATCAAACCTACACGTCTTTAAATTAAAATCACTTTACTAAAAAGAAAAAGTGCTTAAAACAAATATATATATATATATATATATATATATATATATATATATATATATATATATATATATATATATATATATATAAATAAATAAATAAAGTATTTACATTAGTAGACCTATCAAACTTACCCTTATTTTAGTTCTCACTTTTACAGTTCTTATCTTAAATTATATTGGGTAGGTAGCAAATATTCTGGTGAACTATTATGATGAACATTGAATTTGAAAGGAAAAAAAAATTATTATTTCAATTTGTAAATTATTTAAGTTAGTTCAAATAAAAAAGGGAGTTGGGCAAGAGGCTTGAGTTGGCAAGGAGGATGATGCAGTTGGTTTGCCAGGCCATCTGAATCCAACAGCATCTTTTGCTGCACATGATGAATCAAAGTATAAAACATACTTTCTTACCATTGTTTGCTTGCAACAAATAATTAGGTTCTTTGAAATAATTGAGTCGAATCGAGAAACTTTTTTAATACACGCATCATCATAACCAATAAAACAATCAATTGGGTTAATTGGGTCGATACGAACGTAGTTTAAATGGTCAATTATTAGTACCTCATTTGCATGTTATCAGAACCCTATAATACTTCAAACGGTTCACTTTTGAGCAATTTTGGTAATCCCTAGAAAACTTAGGGTTTTTGAGTGCACCAAAAAATGAACATAGTAAATGGATTATTGATTGGTGCATGTCCCTATATTAAAGTTATGAGCCTTTGCTCAAAGTTTAAGTTTCCTAAGTGGTTGGCTTAGAAAAGGGAAAAACTGTTCATAACTGTAAACATAATGCCAACTACCTCAACATTACTTTTTGAAGGGGTGAGAGAGCATGTGAGCCCTTTTGAGACATCAAACTTTTTTTTTTCTTGTTTTCAGTTCTATAAAATTTGGGTGGGGGATTCGAACTTCTGAGTTCTTGGTGAAATATATAAACTTTATGTCTGTTGAACTATGCTCATGTTGGTTAAACTTCATTCTATTTTGAACGATAAATTTATTTCATTAATGTAGAGTTCGTATTTTCGTGGGACGAGGGTGATTTTTGTAATTTGTGTGAAGTAGTATACATATGATTGGAGAGGACATTAAATGTAGTAGCATATTTTTCAAACAATTCATAAATGATGTTTGTGAAGGTAGACATCAGCTATTAAATAAGCATACATTAGGAGCATTGAAAGAGTTTGGTGGAATGGCGGTTAGAAAGAAACTCCAATAACTACCCTTCGACATTCTTTCACGACACTTTTATCATTTTTTCTTAAAAAATACTTGTCTGCATATGAATATATAAGGATCCATCTACATACCCTGTTAAGAGAAAAAGTAACTCATTAATTTTTTATATAACATCTATAATTTTAATTTTATGTTGTAAAAAAAAACAAATGTAATTTTACATCTTTATAGCTTTCTACAAAGACTTATTTGGTTAGTTTGAGCTATTTTCTTACTATCCAATCCTGAAATATTGATTATTCGTGAATTTTAAATTATAATAATTGATCAAAGTCACTTTTTGGTAATTTCTTTTTATCTAAATTATAATAGTGCATTTATTAAACCTTGAAGCTTTTTAAACTTTAGAAATCAAATTAGCAATGAAGATATACCTTAGTAACCATAACATATTTTGAAAATAGAGTGAATTTAAAGAAAAAAATATTTCTTAAAAAGATGTGAAAAAATAATTATAAAAATATTGAATGGTGTAGATTGAGTAAATCAATTGTTCTCCATAATAGATCATGTTTTATTTAATATCAATTATAAACATCAAATCAGGCAATTAATTATTATCAAATTATTGTTAATATTATTTCTATATCCTTACTGCATTGATTGATATTGAAACAATTAAATAATTGACTATTATTGAAATAATACATTATGATAGAGAGACACCCCTATTGGACTATAAAAATCACCATAGCGTAACACTTTTCATTCATGTTACTTAACTAAGGAAAGTTATGAATTAAGAGAAACTAAATTGCCAACATGAACTACACTTGACTAGTTAAATATATTCTCGATCAAAAGGTCAAAGGTTCGAATCTCCACTTCCAAATGTTACTAATCTAAAAAGAAAGAAACTCGACGTTTTATGCATCAAAAACCTTTCAACATTAGGAGGGGAACTAAAGTGGAAAACCTCTTTCATCCATACAGCAGGATATACCAAAAAGATACATGAGAATGCCTCTCAAGTTAACCTTTTTTTTCAGTTCCATTTGAAAGAATTGGTATCGTCCTGATCGTTTTGGCGCTCAACAAAATATATGATTCGTCGATAAAACTTCCAAGACGGGTTCTTTTCTGTGATGGGACGTTGACCAAAAGGATTCTGCTCAACATACTTTTGAACATTTTCTGCCATTGATAAACCTTCTAAATAAACTCGAAGATCGCCTCCCGGTCCTAACGTGAACCGTAAACAGTAAGAAATGATTGGCAGTAGCATAACTTAGCAAAAATGTTCAGAAAAAGAATTCTGCAGAAGTAAAAGGGATGAGAAATGGGAACATATTTGATCAATTGGAAGGAACTATCAGAAGATGACATGCTAGAAAGTCATGAAAGAACACAAAAACTTGGCACTATCTATTATCATGTTAAGAGCATTGTAATATTTTATAGCATGGAAGCAGTTAGTTACCTAACGACGTATCGTCAGTATCCCTAAACCGATATGTTACCGGAAATATTGCAGTGTTTGCCTACACAATAACAAGCACCCGAAAAACGAAGAATGCCTGTTAGCAGATTGGAGAGCAGAGAAGGGGAAAGTACACAACCTCATTTAGAAAATGAAACAAGGAACAAAAATAAGAGAGGAGAGATGAGTCATCTAACCGGATTGCACAATGCCTTGTGTGGGGAATCATCCAACAATAGAGTGTTCGATGCGTTAAACTCTCGTGGCTTAAGGTGTTTCCACAGTTTTCGAATTTCCTTTAAGACTAGAGGTTTGTGCTTATTCTCGACGGTCGAGAATGTGGTATCGGTACAATGTGATTGATCCTGTACAGAGCAGTGTTAGATGACCAAAAAGAGAAGGCATGTACTAATGATTTAGCAGAAGACATTACTTTTGGATGATTGCACACTCATATGAAATGACTTGACGTTTGAAAAATGTGTATGGATTAGGGAACTGAATGATCAAACTTTTCCCAAAACCTGCACGACCCTCTTAATCAATATTTATGATTAGATAAATAGATTACTAGTTCAGAGAAACAGTTCTAATAAATTATATCTCATGCCAAATATAAATGAACTAATAGAGTTGTAGACTTGTAGAAAGCTGCTGGCCATTAAACTAAATAGTTGAATATACTCTGATGCCAGCGTACATAAACATCATGACATTGACAAATGCTAAAAAATATCAGAGTGATTCATAAGTGTTCAGCCTAACTTGCATGCACAACGACCGAGATAGAGCCAAATAAAAAGCTACACAGTAAATATCTAGGAAATTGTGTGGTTTCATAAGGTTAAAGTCCTCCGAACTTTTGAAGCAAAATGACAGGCGTAAACAGTCCTTTGGAACTTAAGCACAAGGTGTAAAAAGAAGTCCAGTATTTGGTGAGGCAAGGCACACAATATAGAAATTATAGAATTATGAAGCATGAAAAGGAAAAAGAGAAATGAGGGCTTTATCTAAGAAATTGTATAATGAAATAGATATCCCCTTCTTTTTATATCGAAAATAAACACTCATCATATGTTTGAGGTGTGAAGCACTTGCTTGGGGCACACTTAACAGAGGTTGCCTTGCCTCATTTGATATGAGGTGCCTCTCTCGCACCCATGCCTATGCGCACTTTTTAAATCCATTGACATACTCGAGGGAATCATTCTATGAATCTATCAGTGGGTATTCTAGCCGATAAGATAGAAAGAAGGGTCTAGGAATTTCTACAAAAGAAGAACGACTCTTAACCTTTTAGAAGCACCACAGGTTTCACAACTTTCAGCACTAGCCCAGTGTCACACCTTCATATGAGATAATTTTGAATCAATGTACAGTAATAAGCCATATGGTAACTAATTCCAAACACAATATTTAAATTTCATATTTCAAGAAATACGATGAAAAATGTAATATGATTGATTCAAAATCCACCCTCCCCCCAAGGGAATATATATCTTTCTGTTGAAAGAAACTGCCAAGCATTTTTTAGATATGCCATATGTTATATGATACTGAAGGTGAAAAAACAAAAGGAAAAGAGAAAAATAGCCTTACCCAGCAAAACAGTAACTTTTGTTTGAAATCTCCCATTAGAAAATCTATCACCATGTCCACATTTCTCCTGCAAAGTTGTGTAGTGCCACACATTCAGGAAAAAAGCATATGAAAAAGTAGGTTACCTCAATCAAATGAGGAAATGAAACATATAAAGCACAAAATGATTTGCAGTTCACAATCAGACAACGCAGAAAAAGTAAAGTGTAAAAGCATATTGTCATTTGAACATTACCTAGTTCTTGACGACCAAACACCCACCTCGAATCTTTCAAAACAAAACTTTATAAAATCATCACAAAATGGCCTCTTGAATACTGGAAGAGAAGAACAAGCCATTCACTATTGATCTTGTAGGAAAAAGCAAAAATAAAGGAATGCATTGTCAATTTTCACCTGCTTTTTGTCCTATTATAATGTCTGGCTTATATCCATAAGGAACGTAACAAATAAAATCTGCAAGCAGTCCATTTACATCGAGAACAAGAAGCTTTTTGCTTGAAGAACCAATAGAATCTCCTTTCTCTGAAGTATCCAACACCTGCAACGGAGTTTTCTCTTCAAAGATAGCATCAACGCTGCTGCTTGTCTCACCAGAAGCTGAGAAACATACAACTTCTTCCTTCGCCGTTTCAGCATTTTCCAGTTCAGGAGGCATGCAGGAAGGAGTTGATATAATCTGTTCCCTGCTTGCTGAAGTTTCAACATCATGATCACCAACTGAACAGCGAACAGAAGTTTCCTCCACGGCACCTTCCACAATCTTCTCCAGGGCATTATTATCACATGCACCACTTATCTGCTCTATATCTGAACTTTTCAATGGACCATCACTCTCATACTCCTGGTCATTACATGGCGATTGATAACCAGAGTCAGAGAATTTTTCTCTAGAATGATCATCCTTCCCCTCATCAATCATCTCCTCCCTCAGTTCTTGAACAACATTAGCAACATTTCCATGATCATCATGATCCGTCATACCACCTGGATCTTCAGAGATCCTAGGGTCTTCTTCGTAAGCATTTGTGGAACTTGGCTCTTCCATTTCAACACTATATGTAGCAAAATTTTGTTTGACATCTGCTGTATTCAGGATAAGATTACCAGAATCATTTATATTTTCATGCTTTGTATCCATATCCTCCTTTGACAATTTTTCATCAACATGCTCCTTTTCATGAACATTTCCCTTTGTATTACATATCTCTGGATGAGTTTGTCCTGTTTCAGATTCCAACTTTGAGCATATAATGAACGTGGCATCTGGAGCTGGATCGTTTTCCGACAGGAAATTATCCATTGAAGACGTACCTACAGAACCAGAATGAACATTGCCCGTATTGTTATCTTCAGGAGGATTATCAAACTGTTCTAGCTTTCTCTTTTTCATTTTATGCTCCAAGCCTTCGCTTGTATCACATTCTGAAATATCCATAACCAATTTTTCCAGATATTTTGCAGAAATTCCACACTGTATCCTCTTGAATGCAAAATGGTAAGTTCTCTGAGAACTCTAAGTATTCCCTCGGAGGAATCTTCTCCTACCTGATATATATAAAATATACAGTCATCAAAATAAAATTAAAAAAGATATCTCCATCAAGACCTAATCACAGATATTAATCATCGAGAATCCATAGCCTAACTTCTCCGAACCTTTCTTCCTTTCCTAATTGTAGTTCAGACATGGCATAGGGTTGTTGAAAGTAAATAATTCAAAGCACAGCAGCTTACAGAGGATTTCAGTACTTTTACTTCAGAACTATAGAGCCATTAAAACATGTAATCAGGCATATACCAAAAAAGGAAAGACAATAAAAGATCGATGTGCTGATTCTAAACTATTTCGGAAAAAACCATGACAAAGGTTAATCTTGAGGTTACTCACGATCCCAATTGAAAATTTTCCTTTCTAAACTTAAAATGTTCCATTTCATAAACACTCGCCCCCTAATTGACCTCAAAACAACACAATTCCTCACTAAGTAAAAACCAGAGTACCAAAGAGCTCAGAAGCGAGACGCACAAAATGAGCACAGTCAAACAGATTGAGAACAAATTCAAGTCAAAACCAACAACAGTAACAACCAAAAGAGCAAAACTCAGATAAGTTTCAACAGTCAAGGGAAAGACAATCTACATCTCTACAGTAAACAACAAGTCAAACCCATCTCCAAAACAAGAAAATCAGTAAGAATTCCCATCAGAACCCGACCCAATAGTAAAAATTGAGCATGGAAATTGGGTAAAAACGAGAGAAAGACAAAGAGACTTAACAGATCGAACATGGGATCGATCGCAGAGGAATGAAGAACGAGCAGTAATTGGCAGGACAAAAAAGAAGACCGTGGCATTGAATGTCGTTTGATGGGAGCTCAAAATTTCTCTTATTTTGTTGGATGTAGCGCCGTCGTTCTTCTCGGGGGCAGCCCATTTGTGAATCGGCGGCTCACTGACAATCAATCTTCTCTGATTTTTTCCATTATCAAATAAAATTATATACAATCTCATTCTCATTTATATCCTATTATTTGTAACATTGTGAGAGTGACAGTTTAACGCAATACTTTCATATTATCTCTATAAAATTTATTTTAGTTTCAACTTTACAAGTTGTTGTCTATGCTTCCCAATTAGAGAGAATGAGCAAGAGAAGAAAAAACGACTTACTAGAATGAACGAATAAAAAACAAAAAACGAAATAATTTTCCTTCACAAAATATAAATAGTAAGTTCCGAAGTCCACAATACTTTTAAATATTATACTATTTTTACATTTACTTCAACAAGTACCTACTTACTCATTTTTTACTAGGTACTTTTTAGATATGTTACATCCTCGATGAGAAAAGGAGATTTGAACTTCCAATCTGAACACGATATTTAAGAGAGAAGCCAAAATATATTAGTTGATAAGTTTTTTTAAAAAAGAAGAAAAAAAGGAAAAAAAAAAAGTTAACTTGAAATATAATTACAAGATTCACTGGTTATCTCTGTAATTATAGTTCTAGGAGAATATCAAATCCCATCCCATCAAATAGTATCATTAACACTAAATATTTAAATGTTTTTAAGTTCATCTAATGATTAAGAAAATAACATGTCAAATCAATCCATCTCCTCTCTCGGCTAATCCAGGCCAACATTTGATTCCAGTCGTGAATGAGCTTCTCACTGTTTCCAAACAGGTTCTAACCATGGTCCCTCCATTTCATTTGCTTTATTATAAGTTGCATCCATTAAAAAACTAAAAAAATTAAACTTGGAATAGAAATTTAATCAAAATAGTAAAAAAAAAATATATTTTTGTGAATAAAAGATCTGCAAATTGGCTCCAATGGATGGGCAGGCATTAGGCAGTGTGACATATATTGACTATCAGAAGTTAAATCAACTAATCATGTAATGGAATATAAATGTATAGAACCCATTAAACCATGAAGAATCATTCATCTTCTATACACTAGAAAGAAAATGTGGAATGAGTGAGGATTAGGAAAAAGTTGATGATGGGTATTGCTGAATCGAATCTGGATTGCGGGTACGAAAATTCTTCCGGTATTCAGAAACGTCCTCGGCGAACGCAGGCCCAGGCTAAGGCTGCAACTGCAGCTCCCCCCAGGTGGGCAGATCCTGAAATTTGGCTGTCATTCTGCAGAGATCAAACAGGTTTCATGAATTTGTAAAACAGTAGAAGGCTATCCATATGGAATAGAGTGAAGAACTGAAGATGGGGTTGGATGGAGAAGTTTGGTTATTAGATTGAACATTATACCTCTAGTATCCTCAACATGTCTTTTCCAATGAGAAAAATGCCCTGTAATGAAACCACAAGGGACTATTTCAGGATTTTTCATAGTGAACTGTGAATCTTTTTGCTCTTTGGAGTGGAGCTTACCAGTAAGATGGCAGGAGCAGGTATAAAGAATTCGAGATAGAGGGTCGACTTTGGGAAGAGAAATATATCAAGCAGCATGATCGCATTCACGGCTCCGCTCGCACCCTAAGTGATCAAGCAAAATGAACTGGCAATGATGATTCAAGTTCTAACTAGTTTCCTGATGCTTGTAAGCCAAAGGTGATAGGTACAATGTAAGATTAAAGGAACGAAGCCTCATATCCAACCAATGGGAAAAACAATTTACACAGAGAAACAAATTTCGAGTGGGAACAGGTTCATTGATAAGAATATCAGGAGTTTTCATTGAATTCTACGGTCTAAAAAGTAATGAACTAAGTAGAAAGGATTCCCAAAAGCATACCAATCCTTGTGCTCGTATCGGGTCCTTGCCCCAGAACGGCCGACCCTGTTGAAAGCAGAAAATGAGTAAACAAACACTGTTCAAAATTCAGTTTATAGAACAGTCAACAAATAGCCAGTGGGTTAAAATACAAGAAAAGTTCTCAGTCAAGATGGTTGGCTCCATTGACAGTTGATCTTAACAACATGAAAGTTACCAAATGAAGCTTTTATTCTAGTTGAGTGAATCCAGCATAATATACATCTAAGTTAAAAAAATTTATGCTGCCTTTACATCTAATCAAAAGCAGAGACATCTCTGTGATGCGAAATTTTTGCTACTGTGTCCCTGAAATTTGAATGAAAGAATAGAGCCCATATATAATTATTTGACAGAATTTGCATACCTTTGAGGATGATGCTTGAAACAGATGATGCGCCAAGTAAAATGCTGACCCACCCATTGCTCCAGCCAGATACAATTTCAACAAAAACTCAGGACCAAATACTCTACCGATCTGTTAAAGGCAAAATGTATGAGCTTACACCGCGCAGATCAAGTATCAATTCTAACAGGGCTAAGAAAAAAGGTAAGTTTTAACACTAATAGGTCACTATTATGTTCTGGAAAGACCATGACAAGACAGAAAGGGTAACTTTATAAGTAACATTCAAACTCATGAGACAAACAGGATGGATTAGATTACAGTTCACAAGTAGACTAACAGTGAGTTTGGGATGCGCACGTCTTCTTTAAGTGCTTTTAACCACACTATATAGCATGTAAATTTTGAAAAATGTTTTTAATGGGCTTGAGCACTTCTCACATATCCAGAAGTTAATCCGAAGCTCACCCTACAACAACTTGAATCAAAATATATTGCTCCAAATCCAGCATCAACTCTAAAATTAGCATACAAGGCACTTATGATGTTCATTAATCAATATTTTCTGCAGCAAGTCTTTTTACAAAGTTCTTTTTATTCACAAGGCATAACTTTAAGATAGATTTTCAGATTTGGTAGTTAAAATATATTAGATTACCATAGCTACCCCAAAATGAGATAAAAACTAAAGAAAAAAGTAGAATATAAACAACTACAATATTAGAATAAGCCAAAAAGGGGGAAAGTAGCAAACAGTCGTAACAAAAAAATTTGCATAAGACGCCCACATATAAACAGAGGAGAAAAGTAACTAAAATAAAATAAAAATCATGACCTAATAGAAGTTCAAAGGAAGATAGCCATACATTCATCCCGAAGAAGTATAGTCCAATCATGTTGGATACTATATGGCCAATTTCTACGTGACTGAAGGCGGAGGTAATCACTGTATGTATGCGGCCACTTCTAGCATTTTCTATAGAGATCTGCATAGATAACATTGAAACATTGAAAAGATATTGTTACCAAAAGCGAACAGTTGAATTGAAGTTCCAAGCTTTGGAACTTAAACCTTCCAAAATTGCATCTAATTTCTTAATTTTGACACAAATATTTCTCAAAACATGTTTATCAATTTGAAAAAATGAAAATGAAAACTACTAATGATGTTAAGTTGATCACAACTTTTAGAGGCCATTCATCTTCAGAAATCCTGAATGTTCATGTGGTGGATATCTCAATTCCAATGTTTCTCTTCCAAGAACTGTAGTTTACTAAGCATCTTGGGTGTTTGGACATCCTAGATGCCAATGAAGGGGTAATTTGAAAGAGATGAGATGGGTTTTAAAGATACCCATCCTATTGGAAATCCAGATCCTCACATTTCATATTATAGAGGCATTAGTAGAACAAAATGATGATTTTGTTACAACCATAAGGACAAATCTCGGAAAACAAACATAGTTATCTACTATTTTCAGCCATCAGCACATGATTGTCATGAATATATCATACAAAATAAACATGATTCTTCTTGATTTCTAGTCATGCAAATACCCATATATCTAGATTTCTAAACATTATTTTCTTCCCATAAATCCTGATTCCCTCAGGAATGGCCCCTTAAGAGTTCCCACGGGACATCAATAGTGTCTCAATCCAAGAGAAAGTGGATCCTAAGCAAAGTGAGAGTTGAGAAGAAACAATGTTCAACTGTGCCTACAATTCTGAGGCATGTAATTGAAATCAAGGACTTACAGTAAAGTTTTTTGACATAAAAATAGGATCAGCAATCCGCCAGAGGAGGAAAACAGCAACATTAGCTATAATCAAGCCCAACACCACATCATTAGGTGTTAGCCTTTGAAACCAGGGTCTCCTGTGAATAGGAGAAATGAAAATAAGAACTTTCCCAAATAATCAACACTCTTTATCAGATACCGAGTATCCTCCCCTTTGTTAAAATGATCATAACATGTTTTAATGTATTCAATACTAAAAGATCCACCAAGCCTATTCAAATATAGAAGGTTGTATTAAGTCATTTTGATATGTTAAATAATAACAAAAAGTAACCCAAGATAATAACATTGCTAATCCTAAAATAATAAAGAAGGAAGTTTCATAATAGCAGTAATCTAGGTTACAGTCACTATGCTATGGGGGACACCTACAAACAATGCTAGTCTCCAATGAAACAGAGAGCATCACGATGTTATCCTTCTAAATGTAAAGATCAGGTTCCAAAAAAATTTTCAAGAACTCCCAATATCAAAGAATAACCGTGTTCGTCTTCGAATTCTCAGACGTTCTCTAGAACATGTTTCATTCCCATATTATTACACAAAACCCACATAACATTTAGTGAAACTGCCATTTCCAGCTTTGGTGGATCTTATTTGATGAAGTCAGAAGCTTCACATCTTTCCTCATGCCATTTTCAGTAGTAATCAGCATAATAATTGTTCTTGAACAGTTTAGATTTCCAAACAGTGCAATTGGGAAAATATGAAATTATCTGGAGACTACAGGAAATTCAGCGCTGAGTGAATTGATTTAAACAAGGTCATCAAATTCTTTAGCAACCAATTCATTTGTGCATGTCACAAGTTAACTTTCAGATAAAACAACCAAAATGGCAAACAGAACAACACATTACCTGCCTCGCCATTGATAATCAAAACCTGGTTTCAACTGAAATCTCAGTTTCGAAAATCGACTTCCCATAAAGAGTAACCTGCTTTCTACTAGACTCTTAATCGACCCCTTAAAAAGGGTGTTTGAAGGATTCAACATGAATCGCCGTCCGACCACCGGGCCGGAGAGAAAGCCATGAATTTTATCCGCAAAACTTCGATGTGAACTCCATGAACGCGAGTGATCCTGAACTGGGCGAGTGATGAAAGAGCCAAAGAGGTGGTTTTGGTTATGGGTTCGCGCTAGTGTGGCAAAAGAAGCGCAATCCTTGCAAGGGTGAGAAGTCGCGGAGGAATTCGCAAGCCTTGATGCAAGTATACGAGAAAAAAGTTTGTTCATGATTTTCTAGATTATGGTTTAAGAGAGAGTTGTGGTTGGGAGTTGCAAAAATTCCTTTCTTTTGGAGTTTGATGAAACAGGTTTATACTTGGAGTGGCTGTGGCATCAAGGAATCTATAAAGAGGGAAATACGGCAACTTCAAACTCTCCAAAAACTATCCAAAAACTACCTATTTTGTATCAAATGATTATACGAGCATAGCTCAACTAATGTAAATCTTATATCTAAAAATCTCATATTGGACCAATCAAAATACAGAAACTAAAATGAAACATTTGAAAATATGGGGATTAAATGGAATTAAACATGTAACATAATGGTATTTTAATCAAATTTTCAATCTCATAGAACAAATGCTAATATCACTTATTCTTAATATATATATATATATATATATATATATATATATATTATCATGTCGAACCAAACACAATCATTTTTTATCTCCAACAATCTTAGGGTGTATTTGGTTGGTGATCGGATTCAATGAAAACAGAATTATATTTGAATTTGAAAACATAAATAGTCATTTTTTATCTCCAACAATCTTAGGGTGTATTTGGTTGGTGATCGGATTCAATGAAAACAGAATTATATTTGAATTTGAAAACATAAAATAGAACATGGATTGCCTATCAAACTTACCCTTATTCTCATACACATATTGTCTATGAAAGTCTAGTTAAATCTTAAACTAAATCGTCCCCTAAATAGCTTGGACAAAACTCTATATTCATTCACAATATATATATACATGTAAATAATTAACTTTTTTTTTTTTTTGAAAACATGCTTTCATTCATTGAATAAAAAAAAGAATACAAAAGAACATATAATTAGGTCAATTTGAACATATATAACTTTTAAATGATTTTCAGTCCAAACATGACTCAATAAATATAACATTTATTACCATATTAAGCTCAATGGTTTAATCCCTTCATTGTTCCTATCACCTAATATGAAACTAATATCAGACATTTTCCAGTATCTTTGTTCCATTTCAGTCAATTAGTATAAATTAATGAGTTAAATGTCAAAGGAAATTTCAAAATCTGTTATTGATGTTCTTTCACTTTCTGTTTGTGTATTCTCAGAATGTTTATATAGTTCTCTGTCAACAGAACAGCATTAGATGTTAGAATACACATAATCCTTGAGTCCTTCACTGTGCCTTCTCAACAGAGCTGTTGAATGGTAAGCCTTGGCTTATCACTAAGAAATGTAAAACACAAACATCTTACTTATAAAAGAACTCAGAACTAAAGAAAACAGGAGCTTTCTGAGTATTGTGGTGGAAAGAAAAGGGTATAAGCTTTATGTTGTTCTTGTATCTTGCAGTTGCCTCTTCACTAGTGCAGTGTAGACACCATCCCTGCTAAGAAGCTCTTCATGTGTTCCACTTTCAACAATTTGACCATCAGAAACAACGGCCACGGTGTCTGCTGTCTTGACGGTAGATAACCTATGAGCGATGACTAGCACGGTCCTCCCTTTCATCAAGGAATCCATTGCATCCTAAAATGCGTCCATTGATTAGAATTTAGAATGGTATATATGAAATCGAAAACGGGGCGGGTACTTTTGAGTTTCTAAAACCAAACAAGAAGTATTCACAACAGACCTGTACTAGGTGTTCACTTTCAGCATCTAGAGCACTTGTGGCTTCATCCAAAAGGAGAATTCTTGGGTTCATAAGTAGAGCTCTTGCTATAGCTACTCTTTGTTTCTGACCGCCCGACAGCCTTACCCCGCGTTCACCAACATGGGTTTTATACTTTTCAGGGAAGTTTGAAATGAAGTCATGTGCATTGGCCATTTTCTGTGATTTCAAGTAGTAAGTTAAACAACAGGTTTAGCCCTAAAGGTTTCTAGCAGGTAAAAGGACGTAAGAACTCACAGCTGCATTTTCTACATCAGTGCTATCAACTTTGCCATCTAAACCATAGGCTATGTTCTCCTCAATGGAGCAGTTGAAAAGAATAGGCTCCTGGCTGACTATACTGATCTGCAATCGACAAGCGGACCATCGAAGTTTAGAATAAGGTCATACAGAAGAGATCTGTAACTCGACCCTGAACTTTCAATCGAGTCAGAAAGTTAATTAGTAGGTAGACTTCTTACCCTTTTGTGTAAATGTTCATGTGATATCTCAACCAGAGGAACCCCATTTATCAAAATCCGTCCTTTAGTAGGATCGTAAAACCTTTCGATCAGGTTTGCTATGGTGGTCTGTGGCAAACAAAGAAACGTGCACTATGTTAGCAGTCTTTTAACGCATAATGAATCTCAGATTTCTTGTTATAATCAGTAAAGAAGAAACCAGCATTAAACAAAAGAAAGTAGATTACTTTTCCGCCGCCACTTGGACCAACTAGAGCTACTTTTGAGCCAGGCTGCAATCTCAATGTTATTCCCTGTACCCACGGAACTTGTTATAATTCAATAACACTGCATAATCGGTCACAACATAACTAGAATTTAATATAGTAATTACCTTCAGCACAGTGTGATTAGGGCGGGACGGATATGCAAACCAAACATCATCCAACTCAACTTCTCCATCTTGATCACTGCATTAAATCACCAAGTGTTGTCATTCTGCTCCTTTAGAAAACTGAAACAAACAATTCTTCTCTTCTTTTCACGCAGTCACATTTGCTCTTATTTAATAGAATCTGTCGTCTAACAACTAATAAGATAAAGCAAGATGAAAGAAACAATTCTGAAAATTTCTTACTGTTTTCTTCTCTTCTCTACAACCAATTGCTAGTAACAATTGTCTCTAATGGTTCAAACAGACCATAACCATCCCATACACTAACCTAGTGCTCAACAAAAAGTTTGCCTCATACTACCCGCCAGTAAAAAATCATTTTGTCTTGTTTCAAGGTGATCAGTATGGGATTGTGACTTAATAAACGTGTGCAACTTTTGCTAGTCCCCGAAGCCAATGCTAGTCGGTCACCGTTGTTATGCTGGAATTAAACCATGGGAAATAACAGGCCACATGCTCTCCCAAAACAAACAACATGACAACTATCTCCCATCACTTCACCATTGTATTAAAACATTCTTGCACAGTGCATTTTAAGATATAATCTAAGAGGTGGTTTTTCTTGGTTTCCTCTCTCCATTTCTTCACATCTTCGGAAGAACTACAGAGCTTGAATGGTGCTTGACCCAGAAGTCGTTCACGAGCAGCTTCGATTCCAACAATAAGTTCATGCAAAGAGATGCTTTAAGCACCATCCTACCTAGCTCCTTTGAGGACTAACAGTAATTGATTACTTTTTTCTAGGAGAAAGAACAAAGTCAGTGAGCATCACAACTTACCACTTTGCTTTAACTCCTTAAGAACACATACACAATCAACACCAAACACTTTATATCTAATCTGATTGAGTAATTACCCACCAAACTTTCTTCCAGAAAACCAGTTGTAACCCAACCCTAAATACTAACTAACTAACCCAATACCCCACAAACAAAAAAGCCTAACGTAAAAATGATCCAAACACTACCCTTCAAAATAAAAAAGGAAGTTTCAGTTTCAATTTAGAAAAAAAAATAATAGCATACCCAATAGGGCACTTATTTCCTGAATTTGTCATTGTTGATACACGATCCAGGAGCTGAAAAACACGTCTACTAGCTCCAGCAGCTTTCATGGCTACAGTGTATAATCCTGACAACCCAGATACGGAGGTTCCAACTACAAAGGGAGAGTCGAATACAGTTATTTTTATTGTTCCCTGTGGGAAAGTAAAGCTCCATAAAACAAAGAAATTTTACCTGTTAAACTATAAAGGATGAAAGATGTCAGAGCTCCCGGAGTCATGAACCCTTTGATTGTCAAATTAGCTCCATATATCACAACGATAATAACAGATAAGGTTGATGCTGCATAGAGACCTCCAGAGAATAATCCAACCACTTTCTGTTAAATGATAAAATTGGGAGTAAGAGCTATGAGCTTTCAGAAAGATACACAGATACACTCATGCACAAGCTCAAAAAGATATTTTTCACTTCCAAAATAAACTCACAGCTTGTTTAAGTCCAAGTTGCAATGTCTCCTCGACTTTTTGAGAGTACCGTGATATCTCGTAGGATTCTTGAGCAAAAGATCTAACAGTGCGTACGGCACCAAAAGATTCCTAAAACAAAAGCATAACAATGATATATTTTTTTTTTTTACGGTGGATTTCATCATGCAAGATAATATACTACTTATTCTCGCAAGGAATATTTTGTACCTAAATATCAAAAAATAAATTAAAATCTTGCAGCGAATTAATACCTCAGCAATTGAAGCACAGACAGCTGCTGCTGCTTGAGTCTTGTGAGAAAGCTCACGAAGAAAGCGACCAAATTTACGAACAGCAACAGAAATAACAGGGACAACAACCAAAGCCAATACTAGAAAATAGAAATGATAGACCAGATAAAACAGTGAGCATATTGGTACCCTAAAAGTTGCATTTTAACTTCTTCAATGTTCAAATTCTTACATGTTAACTTCCAAGAAGTTGAAAACATGAAGGTCAACCCAATTAATGCAGTTGATAGATTTCGTAGAGCCTCAGAAAGATTGGTAGTTGCTGCATTCTTAATGATTTGGGTGTCCTCAGATAGCCTACTAAGAAGTTCCCCTGTTCTAGTAATGTCAAAGAAGGCTATTTCCTACAAAATTTATCAACCGTTCCAGAAATCTTTCACATACTAAAAATAATAATTATAAATTAGACATTTCAGCTTTCTGATCCTCTTCTTTCATTGGGGAGGTACCTGATTAAGAAGATGAGTAAATAAATTCCTCCTTAAACGAGCAACAACCCTCTCACTAGCAGAAGAAAATAACCAAGCTCGAATAGCTGAGCACACCGAGCTGAAAATCACATTTTTCATGAGTGAGTGACATAATATTTCTCAGAAAACATATACTGGATCTAATATAATTTGAATTACCCAAAAATATGTTTAAAATAGACTTCTAAATGGCAGATCCCAATTCAAAACCTGAGCTATTAATCTCCCCTTCCAACTGGTTTAGAATTTGGCAAGCATAATAACCCTATGGCAGTTTTATATTAATACAAAACAATGACTGCAAGTCTGCACGCATTATGCCTTAAACTTAAAAAGTCTAAATTGTCATACCCAACTAAGACGATGGATGTGATGTATACAATGGTGTTTGTGACTTCCTTTAGAGCTTTACTTTTCTGTTCGGGTGTGTCAATATCTCCAGATACAATGTCAATAATCTTTCCCCCGAATTTCGGCTACAGGATCATCATTTCAAAAGGTATTATAAAGTAGTAAAATCATAACTAAGTTCATGGCCATAATTCCATTCCAGAACTATGGAAGAGATGGATGAAATCATAAAAACACAAAAAAAAAATATGCATACTATCAATATACTTGACGTGGAAGCAATCAGAAGAGCAATGGTAGCAATTATCAACTTCCCCACTTCAGGCTTTGCCTGCAATACAATTCAGACGTTGAGCACTTCAAAACATTTGACAACAAAATCGATGGCTCCTGCCAACAAAGCACCTACACACTTACAAGTGAAAGTACTCTGCCAAATCCAACATTTGCAGGCTGAAATTTGCAAGCATAATCAACATCAGAAAACAAACAAGCAACACCTAGTTAAGTGAATAATCCTTCAATCATAATCTTCACTTCAGTAAAAATCTAACAGAAAATCATTACCGGTACAGCATCCCCATGTTCCAGGTCTGTTAACTGACGATCTTCTGATGAGCCAAGGCTCTTTCGCCCTCCCTGTAAAAACCAAGGAAACAAAAACAAAAACCAATGAACACCCACGTAAACATAAACATTTGGGATTATGAACACCATCAACAATCCATTCATCCATTTCAAGTTCATGAAGAACTGCAAAAAAGTAACCCACGAAATTGAAATTCAAACGAAGCATACAGAAGCACTGTAAAATCCCACAACAGAAACCAAATGAAGTAAATAATAGAAAGCGTTTCATTCACACGGGACGAAATCATTTTTCACAAACACCATGGAAATGAAAATAGCTTACCCCACGATCAAGCAGCGGAGTTCTCTGGCTTCCCATGCCCTTCATCTGTTGAATAAGCAACCAAAACTTCAGAAAATCAGAACCGGGCGACGAGGGAAGCGACTAGAGTCAAGTTTTTGTAAAGTTTTATGCTCTAAAGACAAAAACCGAAGGGCCCAAATGACAAAATTTGAAATTTATATAATTCTCTGCTGTGCTGACAAAACTTGTGGAGAACTTTGCGAGAACACTTTTCTTTGTGTAGCTTTGTGATAGGCGAATCGTTCTCTTCCTCTCTCTGAATTGATCATGGGAAGGAGACAAATCCCTTTTCTTTTTTAAAATCGCATTGTTCGATTTGAGACGAACCCCATTTCATTTTCAAATCATATTGTTCGATTTTAGACAAAACCCATTTATTTTCTAAATCATATTGTTCGATTTTTCCAGTGAAGGGTGTAACCAGTAGCAAGTGGTGTTCTAATTTTGCTTCAAAGAAAAGAAGTGTTATTCTAATTTGGAAAAACTTAGTTGCATACCGGTATATAGAATCTTCATGCATACCACCATTAAAATGTTGGCAACTAAGAGAGATAAAAAAATCTCTACATACTCGTATGCAACCAAGTTTTGTTCTTCTAATTTCTACTCCGCTGGCATGTTTGTTTGGCCAGAAAATCAAATAAAATATTGAAAATATATTTTTCTACCTCGATTATTTATGTGGAGAGGAGATTCGAACTAGAGTGATTATAAGTACAAGGTTATCTCGGTTAAAGTTGTACTGATAACCATGAGGTGGTTCAAATCCCCTATTCTATATTGTCAAAACAAAAAAAATTAAAACAAATGTCGGTTGAGCTAAGTTTTTGTTGGCTCATTTAAAATATAGTTGTTGTACTATTAATCGACAGGTTTGTAGTTCCAATCTTCTATCTCCATATTATCACCGATAGACTTTCATTATTCAAAGTATATTAGTGTCTATCGCTGATAAACTCTGATTAATATTACTATTAGTAATATAATAGATTTTGCTATATTTGCAATTTTTTTTTTTTTTTTACATTGTGCTATATTTGCTATTAATTTGGTCCAATTTGTCATCCAGTGTAATTTCTCAAAAGAGAAATATATTAAATCGATAATTTTTAAAATATCTAGAACCGATATATTTAGTTTATTAAATATGTCATGATGTATTCTTTCAGCTAACTGTACATTAATTTACTCTTAGAAATTAAAAACAAAATACATAAAGTTAAATTTCGTTGAAGAGTCCAAAACTTGTACTCCAAGTTACGACCAGTTAGCTTCATTTAATATAGGGTCCCCGTAAAAAGTTTGCTTTAAATTATTTATTTTAAAATTTTATGTATATCTATACTTTCTTTTCATTAATCTTTTATTCTTTGAAAAATACTCTTGAGTTTGTCAAACTTTCAGAAATTAAATAACATTTTTAATCTAACCTTTTCAAAAATGAAAGTAGTTTTTTTTTTAAACCGACTTTATTTATTCCTTTTAAAATATGTTACTAGAGAAGAAAAAAAAGCTTGATCAAATGACTCTTTTAGAATGGAATTTTCGTGTCGTAGTTTAAATTTACTTTTTCAAAAACTTTTCTAGTCATTGTTAATTTGAGTAGTTAATAATTGATAGAGGTATCAGTTAAGATCGACTCATCTCAAAACAAAACAAAACAAAAGGAGAAAAAAAATCATCCCAAGTGGTGGTCTATTTTTCTTCTAACTATTTCCCAAGTAAGATTAAGACAATTATACTAGACTCGTTACAAATTTGTGTTTAAGGTTTTATGTTACTTTGAATCACAGGTGAGTATAACATTTGATTTTTTTTTTCTCAATAGTATAGAGAAATAAAAGAAGAAAAACTAAATATTCGGGTAGTTATATCGGTATCTTTGATGACAATAGTATCAGCATGTACCACCGATTGAGTTGAGGGGAGTACTCCATATCTAAACTTTCAAGTTGTGTTTCGTTTTCTAATGTGGATGATAAAATTACATCACTTCATTCCAATTTCTAGAGGTAAAGTTTAGGCCCCTCCAACTCTCTTCTCCTCCATTGTTCTTTGATTTTGTCTATCAACAATTATATTGGACCTCATTTTCAAAACGGTCCCTCGCCATTACTAGATTCCAAACAAATGGAAGAGCCAATTTTCATCCCAAATTGGACGAATCTCCCAAGTCAATGCGTTCTTTGAGGGTCATGACTTCGACAAAGCTCTTCCGATCCAATAAGATGTTAAGATTGTTCTTGTTAGGAATCAGGTGTATACGACGTCGTTAGAGTAATATAAGAGGTGTATTAAACAGTGTCGTTTGGGTGTATTATTTCTGTTGTGGTATGTGTATATGTGGTGTCCTTAGAGAGGTTGAGAATCTTTTCCGTTTCTCCTCCCAATCCCAGCTTTATTTATTGATTCTTTTCTTCTCTGTAATAATTCGGTTAATACAGAGAAGTTTCTCACCTTATCTCCTTTGAATAGCCTCTATATTCTACATAGGTCATGATTGTCTCTATGGAGTCACTTGCAATCGAAAAAAATCTAATACTACAGTAGTACATACTTTCTCCATTCAGCATTTGAAATGTCATTTAATGATCATTTAGTAATATAATATTTTATTTTATGGGTTTTACATCATTCTTAAATACTTTTTTCCATGGCAAATAATAAATAGGGGTAGTAGTAGAAAATTTTCCCTTACTATCATACTTGATTCTCAAACCAATATTTTTGTTGATATATGAGTAAGATGTGTAATAATTCATAATTGTTATAATCATCCTAGTTAATAGTTAGTTTTTTTTTTTTTTTAATAAAGTTAATAATTAGTTTTTTTTTTTTTTTTGAGAAGAAAGTTAATAATTAGTTGTATCATCCACTATGCAAAACATTAATTATGGTCAAAGAAAATTAAAGATAAGCTTATTCATATTATTGAATTAATGACTGATTGATAAATCATTTTCAAATATATTTGAAATTACTTTGTGTCTATATTAAAATAAAACTCGATGAAATATTCGAAGAATCTGCTGCCAGCCCAAGATATATCAAAACAAACAAGGCCGAAGTTGGGCCCTTTTGGGCCTTTTATTCGAAACGTTGGGCCTTTATTGGGCCTGTCTAACAGAAAAACCATGTGGACTGGACTGTATTGTAATGGACTTGAAAGAATGGACCCTCTCAGCCCAATTCAAAAAATTGTACTTCCAATTTAATTTGGAACTCCACAAATTAGAAAAAAGGAAAATTAATATCTGCATTTGGCTGAAAAATAAAATGTATAGACATGAACATATTTGGAGAACATGATTGTGATGATTTTTTTTTTCTCCACCCCTTTATAAATAGAGATTTATTAGCACACGACGTTAATGCAATCAATTAGGCAAAAATCACGTCAGGAACAAATTTCAAAAATATTTTAATATAGTAGGTATTTGTATCATAAAAAAGTATTGTCGAGTGTCAGATTGTCAAGATTAGATACTGAAAACTAATATTGAAGATTCTTACACGCTTATATAATTTAATGTGTAAGTTCACTGAATTCTACAAATTTCAAATAAGTTTGCTAACTACCTTAGCTTTAATATAGGATTAAAGAAGTATAATAATACTATATTCATGAAAAGAAAACCCTAAGTCAAAGTTGCATAAATAAATAAGGGAAAGTTTGAAGTGTAAATGGAGATGAAAGGGCTAATGATCTTTTTCCCTTGGAAGCTGCAAACATGTCTCCAACACCCCAACCATTTTGAGAAATTGAAACCTAAAATCCCAACATAACCTTTGCCTTTTCAATATACTGTTCATTTGATGTTTCCTAAAGCTTCAAGTTGTTTCATAAACTTTTTATTAAAATTTTACAATTTAATCCCAATTGTTCTTTTTCCAAATAAGAACATATATTATACGATACCAACTAATTTAATTAAATATCGACATATTTTCAATGAGATAGAAACAAGTCGTATAGAGAAGTTATATTAATTTACCTACATGATTATTCATAGTGTAGTCAATACACATTTCATAAACATATAGGAATAATACACACACTTCCAAGGCCATAAAATCAAGAGGGTTTATGTCTATCTTTACTTAGATAAAGTATTTGTTCTTAACTTAAATGCAATGTTTCATATAATCAACAAAAAAACATTCCACTATCTATAGAATTTATTTGTATGAGATTTTAGCTTGCTGATTAAGTTTGAAGGTTCAATTACGTTTAAGTCTTTGAACTTTTAGAGTTGTGTCAATTTGGTTCCTGAACTTTAAAAAGTTTTAAATAGGTCATCGAACTTTCGATTTTGTGTCGAATAAGTCCCTAAATTTAAAAAGTATCTAGCGTAGGTCCTTAAACTTTCACTTTTGTGTCCATTAGGTCTCTCAACTTTTAATTTTGTATCTAAGTCTTTGACCCATTCAACATTTTTTCAAATTCTCACAAACCTCTACTATATACAAAAATTGGAAATTTATGGTCTCATTAGACATAAAATTCAATTTTATTTATAGTAGATTGGTTAATTTTTAAAAACCTCGAACATGTCAATGATCTATTAGACACAAAATTGGAAGTTTAGAGACCTATTAGTCCTCTTTAAAGTTCAAAGACCTAATTATATTACACACAAAAATGAAAGTTCAGAGATTAAATTGATACAACACTGAAAGTTGTAGGACTAAACTTGTAATTTAACCTAGCTTGAATCACGACTCCTCAACATCAATCTAAAATTTCTTACTTTTCCATAAGAAATTCACTCATAGCAATTAAGCTCCACTTATAATTTGTTATTCAAGTCTTTCACCGATAAGTTTTTATACCTGCCTTCCTTTTTCTTTTACAATATACGTGGGGTGAGAGATTCGAACCACAAAAACCTTTTACTCATTAGTACAACCAGTTGAATTATGTTCATGTTGGCTTATACACGCATCCCTGCGAGCGTTGAGAAAGCGATTCTAGTACTTTCTCATTCCCATCTCGCTGTTATCTTGTCGAAATTACTGCAGCCAACACTACTTTATGATCATTATGCTGACAGCTAGATAATCTTTCGAGGGTGGAAAAAAATTTGAATTCATGAACACAAGACGTTGCATAAAGCAAATAATGCACAAAACGTTTAGGTGATTGTTGCAAATGTTTTCAATACAACACTTTTTCATTGATTGATGAAAGTGTTTACCAAGTCAAAGCCAAATGGCTTTGGTTTTTACTTAAAACCCGTTGAAATGTCTCCAAGATTCCAGCAGGTTGACCTGGTCAAAGATCTTTTGCCTTCACCAAATTAAATTAATTAATAATTAATTAATACCATACGTAATTGCTTTATCAATGTTGTCCACTAGTTGTTACCTACATTACAACCTTTTCATCATTAATTTCTAGATATATAACAAACCTACGTACGTTACAAATGTTTCAAATTCTCATTCGAATTATCAACTTATTATCCATTTCATTTTTTTCCATTCTAATTATCAACTTATACATTTCATTTTTTAAAATATAAATTCTAAGGTAGATGGCAAGTTTGATCTATGAACTTTTCGTGTTGTAATTATTTAGTTACTAATCCGAGCATAGTTCAACTAGTAAAGACATGCCAACATGATATAGTCAAACTGACATAAAGCTTATACTAATGACCAAGAGGTTTGTAGTTTGAACCCCTCTAAAAAAAGACGTACTTAGGACATATAATTTTGACATATAAAAGGTCAGAGATTTGAATCTCTAACTCCACGTGTTGTTGAACTCAAAAAGAAAATAGAACTATGTAGTTGTTATTATACTTTTGAATGTTTCTAATAAGCATCTAGACTTTCAGGGATTATGTCTATTTATTACTTGAATTTTTTAGACCTTTAAACTTTCAATTTTATGCCTTGTACATCTATGCATTTAACTTTATAATTTTAATATTTGGTGTCAGTGAGCATATAACTCAACAATAATTGATATATACCTTCGATCAAGAAGTCAAAGATTTGAATCTTCACTTCTAAAATATTATTGAACTAAAAAAAAAAACTTTAACACACTTATGTCACCAAATACTTAAAGCTACAAGAAATCAAGTTTAATGCGTAATCTTTGAATAATATAATTAGTGTGTCATATCAGAAATGAAATGACAGAATTAACGATAAGAATTATTAGACATAAAATTTACTAAAAACTTAGAGTGCATAAGAACCAATAGACATGCTATTAGAAACTTTTTTAAGTACAATAATTAAATAGAGTGTGAACACCACCAAAAAGTTGTGTAATTTCACTTAATTTTTAAGAATTCTAACAAATTTGTCAAATCTCATCTTATTAAAAGGCCTAAATGTGTTCCATATATATCTTGACTTACAAACTAAAAACTTTATGTAATTAAAACTTCTCAAATTTAAAAAGTTAGATGGACACTACATTCAAAGCATATGGACCATGCTTGTAATTTAACCTATCTCATAGGTTGATTAACATTAATTACAATTTTCTATTGGGTTTATATAAATCAGTGAATGCAACATAGAAAACATCATCAAATAATAATAATTAAAAAAAAAATAAACCCAATTCAAATTAGGAGCCAATTTGATTATTATTATTATTATTATTAATTCCAAATCAGAATTCATGAGTCTGTCCATAAGCTGTCGATATTTCCCAGACATTGCCCAAAGGTTGTCTTTGTTCAACAATAAGTTGACGTAGAGCCATTGTAATCCAAGTATTCAATGTCTAATAATTCAAATTTCAAGCAAATAAACAAAGATTTAACCGACTCCCACTAGCTAATTAATGTGATTAATTAATGATTAATTAACTAAATCAATCCCTTTTTGTAATTTTACCTGTTGCCAAACAGACCCAACATGTTAATTATCTCACCAAGAAACCCATGCATCTTCTTCCTATGTTTAAAACCAGACAATAACAGCTAATTTTATGGTCGAGAGATATTATTTCCATAAACAAAAAGGATTTTTGTTTTTTTCAATGTACCTTTTTAGAAATATTCTAAAATATCATGTACTTTTTGAAAAAAAATATGATACTTTTATGGGATGTTTCAGATTTATTATTGTGTATGTTTTTTTTTTTTTTTTTTTTTTTTTTTTTTTTTTTTTTTTTAGTTAACACATTTGGGGGTGGGGAATTCAAACCTCTGACCTCCTCATCGAGGGTACATGCTAATTACCGTTGAGTTATGTTCGTTTTGGTAAAAATGAACTGGTTTTTGGATGCCAAGAAACTAGAAAGTATAGCCATAAAATAAAGAGAAATCTTATACCCAATATATATATAAGTATACAGCTTAATTAGACTATTTTTGCTTGATGATATTTTTATTTTTTGAAAAAGGTTGTCTACCCATGTAACTTCTCTTGTTTTGTTTTGTGTTTCTTCTTTTTTAAACTATTTTTGAAAATCTTAGTCAAATTTTGAGAATTTAAAAAAAGAAATTGAAAACCCCCTTAATTTTTTTTCTATATTACCTAAAGTTTGACTAGGTCTTTAAACACATTATCAGAAAGTAGTTGAGAATAATGGAAATTTTGTAGTGTTTGGATTAAACACAAATGAGTTTTTTATACCTAGAAAATATAGATCGTGTTTGAGGATCCCACATTGAAAAGATTATTGGTGGAGACCTCACAATATATAAGCTGGAAGGGTCACTCCACGAGGGGGCATGTTTGAAAGAAGTAAGAGAAAAAAGAAAAAAAAAAAAAAAAGAAAGAGAACGAACTAACAGAAAAGATTAAAAAAAAACGAGGATGTGGTTAAAAAAAATAGAGGAAGAGAAGAGATTGATACATATACAAAATTCAATTCTAATTATTGTAATATACAATTGTGTTAAAATAAATATTCAAAATTTAGTATGAGTTAATTATTTAAGTTTGACTAAGCA
The DNA here is from genome assembly GCA_036850905.1 of Luffa acutangula. Classification (NCBI taxonomy): domain Eukaryota; kingdom Viridiplantae; phylum Streptophyta; class Magnoliopsida; order Cucurbitales; family Cucurbitaceae; genus Luffa; species Luffa acutangula. The sequence continues at coordinate 1,357,562 of CM072096.1, forward strand.
TTGTTGTTTGATGTTTAAGAAAAAACACAATTCTTGTATGAGATTTTTAGAATCATATTTGAAAATATTCGTTATTTATTTTTTTTAGTTTTACCGTTGTGTGGTAGGTGATCGAACTATCAAATGGATTGAAATTATTTAAACTTTAATTGTGTTTTTTCTTAAACATCAAACAACAATACTTACTCAAACTTTAATAATTAACTCATACTAAATTTTGAATATTTATTTTAACACAATTGTATATTATAATAATTCATTAACTAATCTAGAATTGAATTTCGGAGGGGATACGGCTGCTCAATAAAGAGACCAAATAAATATAAATAGTCAATTTTTTTTTATTTTTTTTTTACTTCACGACAGAATTTAATTAGGTCTTGTTTGATAATTATTTGGTTTTTTGTTTTCGATTTTTGAAAATTATGCTTCTTTTCTCCTTTATTCCCTACCATAACTTTCATCCTTGTTAAGGATCCACTTGAATTCCTAGCAAAATTCTAAAAACAAAAAACTTTTTTTTTTTTTTTTAATTGGACTTGGTTTTTGAAAACAATGAAGAAGATTGATATTAAAACAAAGAAACTTATAGGTCAAAATAAGTATGTATAAGCTTAATTTTCAAAAACCAAAAACCAAATGGTTATCAAACGGGACCTTAATAATTCATAATTATATATTCAACCAATAACCGAGTCAATATTCTAGGTGTGAAGAAGAAATTCTTGATTATGAATTCCTTGATTTGATTTGATTGTTTCCAAACTTTATTTGTACCTTTTGTTTCACTTTAATAAAACGTGAATCTACAAATTTGAAAACATTTAGTGTTCATAGTATTATGGCCATAATTAAGTTTTGTGATCAAAATTTCTTTTCAAATATGAAATGATTAGGGCATTGAATAAAGAAAAATGAGAGAAGAAAACAAATTATAGAGAATAATGTGCTTTAGCCTTTAGGTTAAAGTAGATAAAATTAAAGGAAAATAATAAATATGTAATGGATGGAGAAAATGATTGGAGGAGTGTGAGAAAAAGGGTACTAGCTTTTTGTGTGGAAAAACAAATCCTTTCTTCATGGAGACACTACATTAAACAATTTTTTTTCTTTTTACAATAAATATAAAAAATAAATGTAATGTTTTTCAATGAACATGTGATGCACACAAAAGTTATATGATAAGAGTGATTATCACCGAAATGAGAAAATATAGACAAAGAGCTTGATCTTTATAGACTTCTATTCAAATTAGCATGGTTGTAATCGTCTTCAAATTAGAAACAATCAGAATCTCAATCTGAATATAGCTTAAATAGTTAGGTCATTTATACCATCAATCAATATGTCAGGAATTCTTCAAATCCCGACCCCCACATGTTGTTGACCTAAAAAAAAAGAATTGATATGTACTACTTATACTAACACGATACTTAATTTTAGGAGTCAATTCAATAAAATTCCACGTTCACACGTGTTTAGACTTTAAATTGAAATTAAGCAATTAATTTCCTTGCAAGGTACATCTTTTTTCAATTAATAATAATAATTTACCTATTATGCTTCATTAATCAATCTAATACATCGAAACCCACGTGTGTTGAGTTTTGACCAAAGTTAAATTTTTACAGTAAGTTTTATATATATATCAACTTTAAATTAAAAACTAGATAATTCAATATATTTTTTTTAATTATAAAGTATACCTAATAAAGGAATTAATGATTGTTGCTGAAGATTTAACAGTTGTTTTTGTCTGTTAAAAATTGACAATGTAACAGAAAAATATACTGAGGGCTAAAAGGAAGCTGAAGAAAATATCTTGATGAAAGATTAGATATTAATTTGCTATCTATTATTGCTCCTAATTACCACATAATCTTAGCTTATCCACTCCATAATATTCCTTGATAAGAATATTTAATAAATTAACTCATGGCTATAACTTCCAATACGTCACAGTCAAAACGTAAACTGTAATACATGTATACTATACTCACAATTTTCTTTGCCCTACTTGGTTCAAAATACTATTACTTTTTTCTTAGTATTTCGAGACTTATTTTATAACATTTTCAATAAATTTTTAGCCAACAAGAGCATAATTCAACTGACATAAAGTTGTACGGATAATCGTCTGTGGTTCAAATCCCCCATTACCATATTGTCAAAAAAAAAAAAAAAAGAGTTAATAAGTTTGTGGGAGAATGTTAGAATAAGACTTAATAAGTTTGTGGGATCCACAATAAAAGGTTGTAATGGGTTAATAAATTTGTGGACTCTACAATTGAGTGTTATATGTTCGAGAAAATTTCTAGTATTGTCGTGGTATGAAAATTTTTCCATACTACCTTTATAATGAAAGAAACATTTATGAATGGTGTGGAACTCATAAAATAAAATATTATACTATTAAATGATCATTAAATAACGTGCCAAATGTTGAAAGTGTTGTTAATATAAACATAGTTGAGCGTGATATATGCCCAAATTAAAGCACGGACCAAAACGATATTTTAACCTGATATTATTTTTTTAAGAGCAATGTTATTCTTTCCCTCCAAGAAGCCTCCAACTGCCTCAGAAGCTCTCTATATATACTGTTAGGCCACGCATTTCGTCTTCACCAACCTCTCACTCCATTCAGTTTCTTTCTCTTTATCTCTTCATCTCTCTCTCTCCATTTTCAGCTTCTTTCTTCTGAACTTCATCTCAAAAATGTCTTTCGAACACGAGTTCCTGTTCCTTCCCTCGTCCGGGTTCGCCTCAACAATGGCGAACCTCAACTTCCTTTTCTGGTTCCTTCTCTTTATCGTCGTTTTCGGCCTTTGTCTCAGCCCGGGCGGTCTAGCCTGGGCTTTGATTTCAAGGCCAAGAAACAAACCCGTCATCCCTGGACCTTGTGGCATCCCTTTTTTAGGTCAAGTTTCAACCTTTACGTCTTCTCTCACTCATAGAGTTCTCGCCAAGCTCGCTCAGAGCTTAAAGGCGAAACCTTTGATGTCATTCTCAATTGGGTTCACTCGTTTTGTCATTTCCAGCAACCCCATCACTGCCAAAGAGCTTCTGAACAGCTCGGCGTTCGCCGATCGTCCGATCAAGGAATCGGCGTACGAGCTTTTGTTCCATAGAGCAATGGGGTTTGCTCCTTATGGAGAGTATTGGAGGAATCTCAGGAAAATCTCTTCCACTCGTTTGTTCAGTCCTAAGAGAATTTCGAGTTTTGGGGAGTTGAGAGAGAGGATTGGGGTTCAAATGGTGGAGGAAATCAAGGGTTTGATGGAGAAAAATGGGGAAGTTGAAGTGAGGAAAGTTTTGCATTTTGGGTCGTTGAATAATGTGATGGGAAGTGTTTTTGGGAAAAGTAGTTATGAGTTTGGTGGTGAAAGTGAGCTTGAGGGATTGGTGAGTGAAGGGTATGATTTGCTTGGGAGTTTCAATTGGAGTGATCACTTTCCTCTTTTGGGTTGGTTGGATTTGCAAGGTGTGAGAAAAAGGTGCAAAATTTTGGTGGGAAAAGTGAATGTTTTTGTTGGGAAGATCATAGAGGAACATAAAATGAATAGGAGAATAATCAAAGAAAACAACAATCAAGGAAAGCCTCTTCATGACAATGAAGATGGAGATTTTGTTGATGTGTTGCTTGATTTGGAAAAGGAAAACAAACTCACTGACTCTGATATGATTGCTGTGCTGTGGGTAAGTGATGTTGTATAAAGTGCTTTTGATTTTGAATTCCTATGTGTTCTTCTTTTCATGTTATTCTTCTATTTCTAGATCTCTCTCTCTCTCCATATATATTCTTTGTTTGTTTTATGGTATAGTTGTAGCTGGATGCAATCTTCCACTATAATTATGATCATAAGAATAATGAAACTTATAAAAATCTACTATCTAATCTATTGTGTTCTTTCTTTTCTTTAACATGATTATTTATATTGATTTTAACCAATGTTATTATTCTTTAGGTCTCTTTTTTAACATTGTTACATTCATTAACAAGCCATGAAAATTAGTTGATCATCATGCTCAAGAATCAGCATCTCTCATCTCTTTTCCTTTCCTTTTCCCTTTTATTTCTTCTACATGATTTGCTCTTGCTTATTTTTGCTAAATAAGACTCCCCACTTTTTAAATTAGCACAAGATCCAATAAGTAATTTACTCTTGTTTATTCCCATTAAATCACCACTAGATCCAAAACTTAGATCCTCACTTACCCAATTAGTATAAGATCCATCCAATAATTATCCAAACTGCAAAAGAAAAAAAAAAACTAATCTTTTTGTCCTAATATACCACGTTAAATTATAAATTGCTCTGATACTATGTTAAATTACTCGTTACTCACTAGACCCAAAAATTTAATTTTTGCAGGAGATGATCTTTAGAGGAACAGACACGGTGGCAATTCTTCTAGAATGGATTCTAGCAAGAATGGTTCTTCATCCCGACATCCAAAGGAAACTCCAATCCGAAATCGACCGAGTCGTCAAACCCGGCCAAGACGTTTCGGATTCGGACCTCCCAAATCTCCCTTATCTCCATGCAGTTGTCAAAGAGACTCTAAGAATGCACCCGCCGGGCCCACTCCTCTCGTGGGCCCGCCTCGCCATCCACGACACCCACGTCGGCGGCCACTTCGTTCCCGCCGGCACCACGGCCATGGTCAACATGTGGGCCATAACCCACGACGACCAAATATGGTCCAACCCGACCGTGTACGACCCGGACCGGTTCATCCGAGATGATGTGGCAATCATGGGGTCCGATCTTCGGCTGGCGCCGTTCGGGTCCGGAAGAAGGGTCTGCCCTGGCAAGGCCATGGGGCTAGCCACGGTCGAGCTTTGGCTCGCCCAGTTGGTTCAGAGGTTCGAGTGGGTTCAGGTGGGTGGCGGCTCTGGAAATGGAGTGGACTTGTCTGAGTGTTTGAAGCTGTCACTGGAAATGAAACAGCCCTTGATCTGTAGGGCTGTCCCCAGAGCTGTAGGGTTGATTTGAAGAAAAAAAAAAGGATATTTATGAGGGGGTTTATTATATATTATTATATATGTTTAAAAGTTAAATGTATTTGCCTTTTTTTTTTTTTACTTAATTAGGGGAGTAAAAGGAGTTGTGTGTGTGGGGGAGTGAAAGTAAATGTTGGTATTTGATTGTTGTGGTTTGGGTTTGGTGATGTATGTGTGTGGACTTTGGAGTAAAGTTTTTATAAAAGTTTATGTGTTTATGTAATTTGTTTCTTAATGGAACTTAAATATTAGGGCAAATCTCTCTCTCATGCAAGTATACACATATGTTTGTATTAAATTAAGTTGTAAACTTTTTGTTGGTTTTAAATCTTATTTTGGTTATTTCTCTATGTTTTGCCACTTGATATCTATAAATCTATGTGCTTCCATTTTGGAAAAGTTGAATCTGCTTAAAAGTTTAGGTTTTAGGGACTAGTATGTATGTGTATATGTGTATATATATATATCTTAGAGATTAGAGAATTTAAATATATTAGATTTTGATAACTAAAAAATAAAAGTTTAAAAATTAAAATGGGGTTTAAACTTCAATTTACATTGATTACTCCCTAGTTCTTTTTAGTTTGCTGACATTAGTATAGCGAACTTGTATTAATGACTAGAGATCTATGGTTTGAATTACTCCACCTCCACATGTTGTAAAGAAAAAAAAAAACAACAAAAAAACTCTTTTTTTAGTTCAACGATATATAATAGTGGAGATTTGAGACGATCAACACTTGATAATTTTTTTTTTCCTTTTTTCTTTTTAATTTCAATAATAGGGTGGGGATTATTAAGTCCCCAATCTGATAATCATTTTATTACTTTTATTTCTTTACTAAACTTTTTATTATTTTGTTACTTATCTCTCTTTATATTACTTTGCATGTATGATAATTATGGAGGATAGATTATCATTAATAAAAATTTTATACAATTTGGAAATGTTTCAAAAAAAAAAATCAAATTAGTTGACTCTATTGATAACTTAATAAAAAAAAACCAATAATTCAAGACACAAAATTAATCAAGTGTTATTTTTCTTCTTCAAGAACACTACTGGTTTTACATCTCTTTTATAAAGCCATGAAAATTCTTCACCCAAAATATTTAAAAAGAAAAAAGAAAAAAAGAAAAGAAAAAAGGATCAGAATATTTATTTAACTAATAGAAACCTAAATCTTTGCTAGATTTAACACAATAACATTATTAATCACACATAATTAACTTTGATTAAAGTTGAACTAATATTCTTTAATGAATTAAAAAAGATAATTATATGATATATGTGAGTAATATTGACGTCAAAGATAAGTATATATTTAATTACAGACATAAGAAATCATTGAGGAATGAGAAGCAAAAACAAAGTAATAATATGATAATATATGTTCCCCCTTTTCTGTGATCCAAATCCCTCCCTTCTTCAGAATATAATTAATATCTATAAATATATAATTTTATATATTTTACCATAAGCTTTGCTGGTGAAAAGCTCCACTGCTTTTTCACCAAATTATTAAAGAATTATTCTGGGAATTTAATTTCTTTGAGTTACATCCAATCTAATTCAAAAGCATATTTTTTTTTTTAAAGTTAATTTAATTGTTTTGGATACTGCTTGTTTATTCCAAATGAGTGCAAGCTGCACTGCACTACAAAAATATAATGGCTTCTTTTTTTAGCTGATTCTTCTTCATTTTTTTAATTTTTTTTTTTTTTTTTTTAATTTTTCTAGAACACATGCATGCAACAATTTGAAGGTGAGGGAACAAATTAAATGAAGTTTTTAACATTATGGACCATTTATTTGTGAGAATCCTTTCAGTTGTGCCAAGGGGTGAATATATATATATATATATATATATATATATGCACATTAGAAAAAATGGCATTTCAAAATTTTTGAAAATTTAATGTGGGTTTAGTTAGTTGTCCAAAAGATAGAAATTTGTAAAAGATTCATTAGAAGAAAAATGTATTTGATGTTTCAATATTCATAGAAGAAAAACAATGATATAGTTTTTTTTTAGTACATCAATATTTGGGGTTGGAAGATTCGAACATATCTCTTGGTGTGAGAGTACATGTGCTAATTACCACGTAACAATTATATAGTTACCAACTTAATTACTATCTAGTTGAATCTAATATTGAAAAAAATAATCATTTTCGACTACAATTTTTTTATAATACAAAAAATAAATCAGATGATGCTATCGATAAAAAGTTATAAGATAAATCTTATTGTGACTTATTTTATATAAAACAAAAAGATATTAGTAAAGATGAGTTGGCTCGTAGTTGAGTCGTTAAATTCTTAAAGTGAATGAGAATAGTTGGAATATAACATTGTTTTATACCTGTGACATTGCAAATTGAAATTTTATTATCATTAGATAATCTTATATTAAAGAAACACAAGGCATGCAAGATTTTGATGTTAAAAAGAGGGATTCAAATTGTTATAGGTAATTTTGGACCACCCCGAAGTATAAGAAGCTGACGAGGACAACCGGACAGAAAAAGAGCTGAGGAATGGATCCAAGGGGCAAAACCGGCAAGTGAGACGGGCCAGGACCGAAGGGGTCGGGCTAAAAGCCCGATCCCCTGCTCGGCCCGCTTGCGCGGGCCGGGCTTGTCCGGCTCCGCTTGGTCCCCACCGCCTCTGGCCACCTCGGTTCAGCCTGGTTTGTCCCGAAACGCCTCGGAATCCCTGAAAACCCTAGGAGGATGAGCAGGTATTTATATCCCCCTTCGCCACGGAAGAAGGAGACTCAAATTCTAATCCCGAAACTCATTCTATATTCTCTACTCTCTCCTCTTGTTCTTACTTTTCCACTCCCCACCGTTCTGCTTGCTGACTTAAGCATAGGAGCCGGTGTGGCGAGCACCACACCGGTGTGCAGGTCTACTGTCTTGCAGGCCACGTCTTCCCGTCTTCTACAAATTTTACCGTTGGTGGCACGTGAAGGTCAGGTGAGTTCCTCTGACCAAATTTGACCATCAACACAAATAAATATATTTGGATATGATTTTTGATGTGGAGATTTTGAAATCTTGGATATATACCAAACTGTTATTTTTTTTTTTTTTTTTTTTTTTTTTGAGAAGGTGCAGTGTTAAGTGTTAATACACTTGATTAGTTGAATGGAATATAATGTAGGGTAGTTTTAATTAATTAATTTTTTTTAGTATATTGTATAAGTTAAGCTATATATAAATTAATTTTTGTATACATAAAAAATGATATGGATCTATACCCCTTTGACGACAAATAGGATTTTAGCCAAACACACTTATTTATTTATTTATTTTAAGCCAAACACAACCTTTATGGTATATGTAAATTATATATGCAAATTATATTCCCATGTGTAATTTGCCACAAAACTATATTAATTCATTCATCGATTTATTCTAAGTTTTTTTTTTTTTTTCTTCTCTCTTGAATTGAGTTTGGTAACATATGGAAAGATTCGAACCAAAGACCTCTTGGTCATTAATTAGTATAAGTTTTATATTAGTTGAGTTATGCTCAGGTTGGAAACAATAAATTCAAGTTGATATAATTTGATTCAATATTATTATTCAAAGACATCTAAAAACAACAAATATTTCGACACGTCCAATTACATACTTTTCAAGAACGACAATTTGGAACTGTTTTCAAAAGCATCAAAAACTTGATGGGTCTTCTCTCAACTTGCAAATCAAAAATATTATACACATATGTTGATTGATATGTTGTATGATTTGGATTGGAACATTCTGATTTAGCTTTGGCTTTTCAATACTATTTTTTCAAAAAGAAAGTTTGAACCAAGCACATTGAATTAAAATAAGAGGAGTAGACCCACAAACCAATTTTAATTTTTTTTTAATTTCTTTCATATGATCATTATATTTCTTTCAAGTATACAATCAATTGGAAGCATTATAAACCCTAGTTAGCTATGGCCTGGAAGCCACACACAGCTACAAAAATAAAAGCATATGAGCCAATGATCCATCTCATCCACCACTCTTAATTACTCACAAACCCCCCATTTTCAATTAAATAAATCTTGTTTTTGTGCCTTATTTTAACTTAGTACTTTTTGCATAAAAGAAAAATTAAACATTTACATGTAAAAAAAAATTATATAAAATAAAGCCATTTTTCATTTGATATTGCATGCGCAATAAAGTAGGAATGTGGCTTAGTCATAGTGTTTAAGTTGCTAATCATGTTTTGTGGCCACTATACAATCTCTCTTCTATCAAAGTTTCTCACCAAATATATGTATATTGAAATTTCCATTTATATCCGCTCTCTTTTGTATTACTTCTAAGTCACGATGAATAGATATCTTTGTGTCAACCTGAGCATAAAGTTCGACCAAAAGGTCAGAGGACTCGAATCTCTCCACCTTGGAGATCATTGAGCTCAAGAAAGAAAAAAAAATAATCTTCGTGACATCCCTAGCTAGAACCTAATCCTATATAGTGCAATGTTAATAATGTATAATACGAACGAGAGTAAGAATGATGATTTATTGGGAGAATTTTTTTTTATCGTGTTAGAAAAAGAAATATTTATTTAAATGTTTGATTAAGTTAATATTAATTATAAAGCAATAAAATCGAGAATAGAGATGGGTGGGATTCTGAGCCAAGTTGGGTAATGCACTTCTTATCTCTGTCGCTATCCTCAAAATTAAAATGGAAAAAAAAACAAAGATTTTCCGTCTTCATATCTATCTTTATTTAAAGTGAGAATTCTTGACCCCGATTCGTAATAGGTCCCTTTTAGGACATCATAGGAGAAATAGACACCTCTTAGTTCTTATTCCGATCAATCAAATCCAAATCTTTATGGTATATATTAAAATGAACAAAAAAGAAATGTATTTAGGCGGCTTCAAAAAGAATTGATTTCATTCTTTGAATGAACTTGTGGCTTTTTGGAAAAAGTTGGGGTCTCAACCATTTTCTCCCATTGTTGTAGGTCCCCTATACACATGAACATGATTAACCTTTTTAAGCTTTTTTGTGTGTGTGTGTTTTTTTTTTTGTGGGATGGATTTGTGTTATGAGTTCCACTTAAATTTTTATTTATACTCATATAGTACATTTACCTAATTTTTATAAGTGTCATCATCTTCACCATTATATATAACAATCATGGCAATAGTGATAATCACTTTGAAGATGATTGAGACGTGCGAGAGAGACCCGATTCATATTCATAATGTGCAAACCACTCTTTCTTTTTAATATACTTAATGTAAATCCCGAAACGTGCTTTCTACCCTGATCTTTTCAAACAAATCCATTGTAAATCACTATTTGATTTTTCAAAATTCAAGAATAACAATACTTTATATTACTTTAGGTACGTACAAATCAGTGGGTCGTCTTGATAGTTATATTTCAGATCGATGATCGTATCACTTATAAGTATTATAACTAATACTCTATTATCAAAAACTTCAAAACTAAGTTTTGTATACCTTAATTATCAGGTGTCTCTTGGTGGGATTTTTATTTTAAAATGTAATTTTTAAAAGATAATTAAAAATTAAAGAGATGAGGGGCCAAGGATAGAAGCCTTTACTGTGCTAGCAATAATGGAGACAGGTTTATTTTAAAAGATAAATGGTACTCAATAATTATAAGCACAAACACCAATGATTAGCTGCCAACCACATAAATTTTATTCCATTGCCAAATTAATGTTTTTTTAATTTTTAATTTTAATTTTTTTATGATGTCTATAGTGAAAGGTGTCTCCATTTGAGCATATAATCGTTCCATGTTTGAATTTCTGTCCCAAAATATGACATCCCACATTAAATTTTGTAATGTTTATCGTTACAACTATTGTGGTCTTGTAATATATATATTTTTTAATATTTTTGTCTAAATCTTCCTTTGGTGGATGAATTGTCACATTTTTGTTGTGGTTTCATCATTACTGTTAAATTTTTGTATTGCATTCACCATAAATCTTAAACAATTTATTTCTTAAAATCTACACTAAACCATATCTTCATAGTTTAATGTATGAGTTTTCATGTAGTGTAGTATAAAATTTTTGTTCAATGCGCCAATCCGGAGGACATAACCCTATTAGTTAAGACATATACCCTCGATTAAGAGGTTAGATGTTCAAATCCTCCAATCTCCGATCCACATGTTACCTTGATAAGATGTTTAGCTCACATTTATAAGGTTAAGGTACGAGTTTGCAATTTGTAAAAATTAATATGTAATATAGGTTTCATTAAAATGCACGGTAGAGACTAATGACGAGAATGAAAATCGAAATAGAAGATTTAAAAGCATAGATATCAAAACGAGACAAGTGAAAAACAACCCAAAATAGTCAATGAGTATAACTATGTGATTAAGATATTGTCCATACATCCTTTAAGAGATCGTAGATTTGAATCATGATCCGCGTATTACGTTAAAAAAGCAATATCAATACAAAATATTTAAAAGCATGTTATGTTCAAAAAAAAGCAGCTAACATATATGTCCTCTGGTTCAAACAACTGAAAATATTGGCTATAAAATGAGTACTGATATGGATGGGAATATCCTTTAAATATATACCATTCCTTTTCTTTTCTCCTTCTTTTGAAGAGTAAATAACAAGCAGAATTAAAAAGAAACAAATCAATGTTAAAGCTATTTCAACGGTTGAGAACAGAAGACATTATAAGTTTCTGTTCTGATAAGGTGGTTTCTTCTGCCAACATGAGCATAACTGAACTGGTATAACTCTTGTGCTAACGACCAAGAGGTCTATGGTTCGAGTCTCCTCATGTTGTCAAAGAAAAAAAAAAGGTAGTTTCTTCGGTGTAGACAAAACATGTACTTATTTGTTATTGACAATGACAACAAGATGCCAAATATGAACATGTTTTAGTCTAATCCCCTGTAACTTGCTTCAATTGTTTGCTAGTTTCTTACTTTATTTTAAGATTTGCTAATAACTAAGAGGTTCTTGACCTTCATGTGAGTAAATGTGCAGATTGAAACAATTGGGCCTTGGCCATTTATATTGTCAAAGCCCACATTACCCTGATTTATTGGGCTTTGGCCCATTACAACAAGGAGGCTTGACCATCTCTTTTCAAGAATTTATGAAGTATAAACTAAGATTTCTTGTAGATAACTCAAGAAATTGCTATAACTCATACATTATTCAGTCCTCCATTTGGATTGGATGATGAAACAACTTACATCTTCTTCTCTGCACTAGAGAGTTTCCTTCCAAAAGCGTATCGATTTATCGGTCCCGCAGGAAATGAAGGCTGACTCTGTTGGTGAGTGCTCGAGCCACCGGGGTGCACCGACGTGGTTCGAAGGCCACCTTGCTACTCTCTCTGCTGTCAGAGCATCCCAGATAACAATCTGCAAACATTCAAATCTCATCAATTCTGATTCAAAACATAGGCTAGCAAAGGACATCAATGTCACAGCTCTGAGAAGTGAAAATAGAAGCAGTTTCAACCTCATTGCTCGGTTCGTCTACTGACAGCACAAACTCCTCAGTATCATTGAAGACAGCCTAATGAGAAAAATGATTGAAACTGTCAGATGGAAATGTAAAGAGTTTGTTCATAAGAATCTTGCTATTACAGCTTTAAATATTTCCTAACAAACATTTGGCTCTTGATTTTAATAAGTTTTAGTTTATTAAGACCGGGCTTAAAAGAGTTTGTGGTTTACATTGAAAAAAGAATGAATCATAAAAATCTAGGATGGTGTAATTCTTAGAGTTTATGATTTATGAAAGTTAGTCTGTAGTATAAAAGACGATTTACCTACAAATCAGACATAGGTGGTTCGAGGTAGGCGAAGAACTAACTTTCATATACCTAAATGGCTAAATACAAAATGGAAAACTAAGAACTTGAATGCCTAGTGAACCATAATTATAAGGAGCTGGTGAACTTCATAAGCACCATTGTTAAAGGCTTTTAGGGAACAGAAACATCAGGCAACATTTACAGTTTGAAGCAATTCATAGAATCTTGAAATGTAATAAAAAGATAGGCAAGTATGGAAATGAAACCAGACCTGACACCTCAATTGCATATGAGTAGCTCCAACATATTGTTTCACCAATCTCCCCGTCCCCACGTCCCAAAGTTTTACAGTGGGGTCCTTTCCGCAAGAAAGAACGAACCTGAGATATCGACGATCAAGTCGTTGAACAAAACTCCAAGAAACCAATAAAAAGATCAAATATATTCTTGGAAAAACCATTATGATTGTAGCTACGCTGATAAAATTGTTCAAGAGTTCTAACAAGCTTACCTTTCATCCTTTGTAAATTTTGCACTGGTTGCCTCTGCTGTGCCATGTGCACTAACAATGGAGCGGAGACATTTCGCACTAACGCCATCCCATAAACGAACTGCACCGTCTTTCGAAGCAGTGACATACATACTCCCTGTTGCTGAATACCTGACCTGTATGATCATTAAGCTTGAACTGTGAGAGTTCCATCTACATATGATTTGTATCGCAAATAATTTGAAAAATGAAGTTCATGGCACCTGATTTATGGCTCCATTATTTCCTATTTCCGGAACATTTGCAGATAGAAAGCACTGAAAAGTATTGACATCATACAGGTGGGCAATGGGATGATCCGTTCCTGAAGTTTTCAACCATGTCAATGATTAGCCCCTTAATGTGAATTGAGGCCTCTTCTTATTTGGTTTCATTTATTTTAGGTCTAAAGATCAGATAATAGTGGTCAACGGTTTTGGTGGGTGGATAGCTTGCTTATCCAGCCCTCTATTGCAATGTTTTGCTTAAGTTATGGAAGTTATGTTCAAGAAAAGTCTGTGAAATGGGAGAAATCGAACGAACTTACCCGCTAACAGATAAGAAGTTATGTTCAAGAAAAGTCAGTGAAATGGAAGTTATGTTCAAGAAAACTCAGGTTTAAGTTCATAATGCAATTTAATATAATTTCAATTATAAGTACTTGCAGACTTACCCGCTAACAGATAATCTCCTGAAGGATGAAGAGATATCGAACGCACGTTATGGGTATCCTTAATGACAAACAGAGGAAAAAGGAAAAAATTAAGAGAATGCCTTCTGAAGTAAAAGAAGTAAAATCTGCTGAAGGATTTGAAAGCTGCAGCCAAATGTACAACAAGAAATTCTTACCAAAAGGGGAAAAAAAGTACAAGAAGATATAAGCAAAACCTGGATAACTCTGAATGCTTTCTTTGCAGTCAATTTGGAGAAGTCAAAGAACCTAGAAAAACAAGCATTGTACAAAATTGCTAGATCAGTTGTACTTTTATTTACCAATAGAGTAGGTATCTTTAGAAACGAAACTAACGAAGGCAGACGACAAACATGACTTCTAGATAATATTTGGGACTTCGGGAATCGTAAATGAAACAATACTGCTGACAATAATAAGGTTGGAGCTAGATGTTCATGCAAACAACCTCAGGTAAAATGGATCGAGAAAGAACCATACTTTATTGTGTGATCTTTTGCACCAGATATAAGAACAGTATTCTGAGGATGAAAATCCAAATCATTTATTGGCTACAAATTAATTAGAAGAAATTAGTCATCAATAGAGAAGAAAAATCTTGCTGATAATATCGAAACATACATGGATAAGAATAATGATAAAGAAAAAAGCAATTTGAAGTACTCTGTCAAAAAAAAAAAAAAAGTTTCCTTGGATGCAAAAAGTTCAGAGAAAGCAACAATGAGCAACCAAAAAATGAAAAATATATTTATGTGCTTAGCAGTTGTGAAGGCAGGGAGAGAACATAAATTGCTTCTTTATGTCATACATGGAATGAAAGAGAGAAATAATAGCTATTCCAGAGATATTTTGTGCTACTCTGATTCAAGATCAATTATCCATGGGTATACGATACATAACCAACTTGGGGGTAAAATCTTTAAGATGAAGAAAAACTTTGGAACGAAAGAACTATCGGAATAGCATATCAGTTTCATGAATGTGATGGACTAACTTGAATGTGATCGTAAAATGTCCTTATAACAGGTCGGACAGGACCATCTTTTGCTTCTGGCAGCATCATCTGCTTGATCTTTGCCACCTTATAAGGAAAAATGGCTTGTTAGTCAGATCTCATGTGGACTAAAGTAACTCATCAAATAACTTTGAGGGAAAGCATCAACACCTCAAACAGCTTTATTGACATATCCGCGCTTCCAGTGGCAACAAATCTCCCATCAGCACTGAACCTTGCACATCTGGCAACATTCTAGACAATTTTGAGCCATCAGCCCAGCAAGAAGATACAATAATTAAACTCAACCAAACATAAACAGATGATCAAATATGATAATAATGCAAATCTGTTCCCCCCAGCCTAATACGTATCCAATATGCATATCACAATGAGTAGGATCTATCCAGCAAGACATGGTAATGTTATTGAAAAACAAATATAATACAAGGGTGACAACCTTTCAAGAAGGCTCTCTCTCTCAAAATCTAAGCCTTACCAAGAGTAACAAAATTTCAGGCAACAACAATCCATTCCCCCTCAACATGAGTCTCAACATTATACAGAAAAAGTATTGCTTTTAGTTTAATCACCTTATGCTCCGAAAGATGTCGAGTCTCGTGCTTTGGAAAACTCTTCGACGAACCTTTTGTGTCCTGCGCAGCACTGCATGGAGGAAACAAAAAGAAGAAGATTCAAAAGAGGGCTGTTGGATTTCCTCTGATTTTCACAAGTCCTAAACATGAAACTGCAATGAATGACACATTTAAGCCCCAAGATGATCAATATTCAATACTATAGCTCATATGGCAAAGCTTTACAACCTGAAGTCGATGGCAGAAGCACGAGAGGCCTGCGTAGACCCAAATGTAGTGGGCACTGATGGACCAAATTCATACAATGCAGAAGCAGGATTCCCTCTTAACATCTCATCTTTCTCCACTGCAAGACCCTGATATCACCTTAATACAGAAACGTCCACTAAGCAACCCCAAACTCAAAAGGGCTGAGACAAAAAGATTCTAGGAAGCAAACTCAGACCTTTGCAACGAGCTCCAAAAGCTTATTAGGCGGGATATCAACATTCAGTGGCGTCATTGTAGCAGAAGCAGCAGCACTTGCAGCCTACATAGCATAGTTATATCATATTGTTCCCTCAAGTAGTAACTCAAAATCACTTCCATTTGATATCTTCAATTTCTAGGAACCAAGAGGACTTAAAAGGAGAACAAAAAGCACAAAACTTTAACTTGGAAAATGGAAACAGAGACCAAAATCGTTATAACAAATCTAAAATGAGACGACCCAGATGCTAAATAACCAAAAACTTGAAGAAAAAAGCTTGCCTGGGTGAGGTTGTGATCGCGAAGATAAGCAACAATGAGAGAATTGACTTGTCTATAAAGCTTCCCATCTTGAAGGGTCTGCTCGAAGCTGCCTTCCATCTCCTATGAAACACAACCACAGTTCTTTCAGTACAGCACCCTAACTAGTAAACTAGTAACTTCCCACTCCGCTCCACTCTGGCATTCCTCTCTGTTCATACTTCATAGGCCCATTAGAAATATATGTTTTGTTTTCTCATAGGCACAGTGGCATGTTGTGGTCTTAGGAAATAGAAAGATTGTAAATTGGAAAGGTTTTGGGGGATTTTCATTGAATTTCAATTAGTGATAGGAAATTTAGGTTTGTGGGATCTGTCGGTTCAATCGAATCGAACCAGATCATCTTGGTTCGATCATGTCTTAGATGAACCGAGACCAAGCAGTGGCATTTTCGTTATTTAATTTAAACTCTCGGCTATGGGAGGCTATTCTTTATTCAACAGAGAAGTCGAGGGCTACCCATTAATTTCTTTTCTAAATTTTGACGAGGTACGATCTATGCTTTGGTTTTTTTGCTCATATTGCTTGCTCTTTCGAATTTCTGGGAAAATTTCTCTGCTTCCTTTTGGCATTTGCGATGTTCGATTCACTGATTGATGGTTCTCCATTCTGCTTCTGGTCTTTGGTTTGTTAGGATTAGAATTACGCTATATGAACTCTTAACTAAATGAAAAAATGGTTTCAATCTGTGGAAGTTTAACTTTTGGTATTTGCGTGTCATATCAATTGATTGCTAGCAGCGGCGGACCTACTTGAGGCCCGGGGGGCTCGAGCCCCCCCTCAACATTTAAAAATACTATACTTATAGTATAAATCGTAAACAAAATTCAAGTCCGTTGGTTGCTTTAACGGCTCAAGCCCCTCCTAAAATCCCAACAGGCCTTGGTTTAAGCCCTCCTGAGCACTATATTTCTTCCATTTTTCGTATTTTTTTCCCTCATTTTTCGTTTTTCTTTCTTGTTTTCGTTTTTTTTTTTCTGGTTTTTTCCGCGTCTTTTGTTTCCTTTTTCTTTTGTTTTTTGTTTTTTCACTTTTTCTCCTCGTTTTTTTGTTTTCTTTTAAATACTATAGTGATGTTTGTAATATCACCAATTTAATGTTAAAATATACAAATTGATATCATCATATATCAATATGTTAGATTATTTGGTTAAAATATCACTTTGGTTTTTTTTTTTTTTAAAAAAAAAAAAATTGGCTTTTTTTTTTAAAAAAAAAAATTATAATGGTTCTTTTACTTTAAGTTTTGTGTCATTTTAATACTTTCAAATGTCTACTTATAGTCTACGTACTCCCAATAAAGCTTAAAATTAGCAAAATATTGCTATGAATCATTCTTCAATCAATTTTAGAAATTTGTTTACATTGTTTCTCTTATCATATCGAAACTATTATTATTATTATTTAACCAATTTTGATAAAAATTAACTTTACATTTACGACAGTGACAAGTTGTAAGCTTTATTAAAAGTATAGGGACTAAAATCGGACATTTGAAAATACAGGGACTAAAATGAAACAAAAATCAGTACCGGATCCAAGATGCTATCTTAACCAAATTATTTCTATATAGCCCCCCCTCACATAAATTTCTGGATCCGCCACTGATTGCTTGTTTGCAAGTTCAATTCTTTGCTAGTTGGTCTGAGCCTGTCTATGTTCTTAATGTTAAAATCAATACTTTTAACACTCTCCCCCAGTTTTACGCTTGGAAATTTGTAGAAGAACCAACGAGTGGAAATTAATATTAATTGGAAAGGAAGTAACGTTACTGAATTTCGAATATAGGATCTCGTGCTTTTGATACTTTGTTAAATCATCACTCAACCCAAAAGCTTAAGCTGATGGGTTGCCGTAAATCTAATCTTATATCAAACTTTTAATGGTTATACAAATATAATTGTAGTACACAGCTTGTAGCCCAAGAGGGATTGTTGTTCTTACACAAAACTCATGAGAATCTAACAGAGAAACACTAGGTATAAGAAATATCTTTGATTTATTTCAGTAGGGAAGTCAAATTTCCAATTTGGTCAAGCTTCAAACTTTGAGTAACTCGAGAATGGCTTGAAGCAATAAAATCAATCATTTTTCATACGTAATGAAGTTTCAAGAGGTATACAATTCTGATTTCCTAGTATTGACAATCAATTGGATCCAAGTTCTATTGGACCAGATTATACTTTCCTGGAAAAGGAACTGATCTTCTATCCTTGCTGCTGAGCTTCAGTTCTAGGATAACAATGTAAAGAATATGGGAAGCAAAATGCAAGCTAGTGTTGACAATAGAATTGGGTTTGTATTAGCTAAGTTGGGCAGGAAGGGGTAAGAATCTGGAAAAGGCATCACACATTCATCTCCATCAAAGTAAACTTTTCGAGGGAAAGCCCAGCCCTGTTTGAATGTAAATGTTGAATCCTTCTGAAAAATCATCTCTGAGTGAACGTTTCCATTTGGCCCTGCTTGAAGTAGCACATCATTGAAAGATTTTACGCCATAGAACAGAGCTGTGTCATCTGCATGTAAAGAAGAAAAAGAAATGCAAGTGAATGACCAAGAAAATATCTAAACCAATGAAGTTGATTTTGTTAGGATACAGTTAGAATACTGCATCATGTTTTGATCCAAAAATTCTTCTCACCACAGAGATTTTCAGGAAAATGGGTACTTACTCTTGGAGATGAAGGGGGTGAGTGGCTTATAGACAAAGCTATAAACTTCCATTGTGTTGTTGAAATTGGGGTGCTCGACAACAAGTGTCCATTGTGTGTAGTTTAGTTCATAGTTTAAATTGCTGATAGTTATCTTCACCCGCCAGTATCCCTTGTAGTTTTCCTTAACATGCCAGTGGACTTGAATTGGACAGTTATGTGCCGTGCACTGCAGCAATGATCCACTGTCATTTGTAGGTGCATTCAATCCCGTAACGCTTTGAAGATCTGATTCGCTCCTGCATTATGCTCCGCTTCTCATGTTTGCTGAATAGATATGAATGGATAGTTTGAAAAGATATCAAAAAGATTTTCATGCTTACAGGATACATGCTGTTCTGTCTTGGCAGCCACAAGCACATGCTTTACAAGGAGTGAACTTTGAGTTATAGAAAGATGACATGGAGACACAGCAGGTTGGCGTTTCAGAAGCAAGAAACTGCGAGTAAGTGCATGTCACATTCCAAGTCACTGCAAAAAAGCAAAAAGGGAGTTTGATGATGGCAGGCAATTGAACTGTGATCATGTGGAAAAGGAACTTATAGAGATCTCTCATCCTTTCAAGAATCATCCCTATCTTTGGAGTTCATTAACAGTAAGACATGTAAGTGCACATAAAACATGGATATTTCTTTTTATAGTTTGGAGTAGCTATGATATTTACTCAATGCATTAGTTTTTCGACGACTATCAGATGAGTAGAAAGCTGACGTCGGAGCAACCGTTGCTGGGCCGCATGTGTAACCTAACCCTGGACCATACAAGGTGAAATTCTTGGGAAGTCTCACTGTTTTATTTGAACTACCAGAGTGACCAACAGTCAATTGGAAGGCAGAGACAGCAGATGAAGGATCTTGTCCCCAAGCTGTCAAAACACCACCTTTGCAGCACCTAGCAACCTGTTTGTTGTAAGGAACACCTGGAAGCAAGTCAACTACTGTTGGATCTCTTTTGCAGCTGTGTGGGGAGGTTTCTCTAAAGGTGGAACAATCTCCTTGATCAGTAGCTTCAGCTCCCTGCATGGACCAAATGATCTCATTCTTTGCCCATTCCCATCCCAAGGTCCATCCGGGGCTCGTGATATGTCGATACATCTGAAAGTTGGTTATTGTCACAGTTGCCTGGAAATTTGAAGTTATATATAGCACATTACCCATCAAACCAAACCATATAAAGAGGAAATGTATTCACTTTGAAATCTTGTCTGAATCTGTCTTTTACAATTGTTATTCCTAGAATATAGTTGCAGCTCTGTATTAAAGAGACTTACCACATAACCATCTCCAGTCCAGTACATGACATCCCATTTGATCTCAATGTTTCCATTCGGGTCCAACGAGTCGTACGCCGCTAGAAAAACAAGAAAAAGACCAGCATGAAACAAATTGGAGCAAAGGAAGTCTGTTAATATTATTACATCTCAGTGGTAGAATTCATTAGACTGTAGCTTACCTGCCAGAGAAATCATAGATAAAAAGAAAGTGACTGAGACAATTAGGCAAGTTTGTTTGTCTGAACTCATGTTCCAGACTTGGAAGAGACCTTATTTACTAACAAAAGAGATTGGGTTTGAAGTATATGATCCAAAGCCTCAAAAGCAAGCCTTATATATTGCAATTTTTGGGCATTTTACATATGTTCTGCTGCTGGGTGACTTGCATAAGAAATATCAGCCAGTTTGAACTCTTCAACTCCATTGCCAAGCTTTCAGAAAACCATCCCCAAACTCCAAAGTATGTAACTATTTAGAAAGAAGTAGAAAAACAGTGAAACACAAACCGAAAAGGAAGAGAAGTCAACCAGAGCTAACCATTTTTCTTTTCACTTTAAATCAGCCTTAGCTTCCCCTTAGCTATAAAAGAAGGGATGGAAGTTCCAAGTGATATGCTGATAAAAGACTTTGATTACAAAACAAAACAATTAGGACAAGCCCCACCTTTAATGGAATACAGTTTTATTGATATCTTATGTTTAAAGTTGAACCAATTCAACCTGTTATCAAACAATTGCCAAATGTCAATAACTCTCTAGAGAATTTGCAAGGTGATGGAAGAGAATTGTATTGGCTCCATTTGGAACAAGCTATATAACAAATCACATTATGTCATTAACCCAATTGAAAAGGACTATGTGTTATATCCAACCACATAATGCTCAAAAGCCAGATGTGCCCTAATTTATTTTAACTCCACACCTTTTAAACATGCAATATTTTGGGATGAGAAAAGATCCAGTTCTCCCCAGAGATTTTAGACTTGGCACCATGAGGTTTATTGTGTATATGAGCCTAGTTGTGAGGGATAGGATATTCAAAAGTGGGACAGTCCTATTGGCTAAGGCTCGCGGTATATATGAGTAACACCTACTTAGAGGTTGCATACTCGAATCTTTGAGTGAGTTTAATAAGGAAAACTCTGTCTAGGCTTTGGGTGGGCATGAATTTCAAAGAAAAAAAAATCTTTAAAAATTCTATGGTATATAACATGCTTACCCAAATTACAAATCATTAAACCTTCACTTTTTTGTAATTATTTTTCACCATTCAAGACTTTCCAACTCTAAATCTTATGCTTATTTAAAATGGTGAGTAATCCTCTTTAGGAGAAAAAAATATTTTCAACTTATTTTTCATTTTTTTAATGTATTTTTCAACTAAAGATTACACCTCGATAAAATATCCAAAAAGAAAGAAAGAAAAAGCTAAAAAAGTAAACTACTCTAATGCTAAACTTAGGATGAAAGAATGAAGTGAAAAAGATACATCAAAGTTAAACCTAACATTCTTAAAACGTTATTTATCCGAATGCTCTAACAACTTTGTCACTCAATTTCAACACTTCTAAAAAGTTTTAAAATGTTTGGATTTCTCTCAAGATATCGAACATTAAGATACAACAAAAAGGTGGTGACTTTAGTGACGACCTTGGTTCATTAAGTTGAGTAAGATAAAGAGTCAATATGAGTATAACTCAACTTGTTAAGATATTATAACCTGTTCAAATTCTACCCCACATATATATGAACAAAATAAGTAAACTAGAGACGTCTTGAAACCCATATGTTATAGGCAATTTTGGACCACCCGATGTACGAGGAGCTGACGAGGACAATCGGGGAGAAATCGGGCTGGAAACCGGGCCAAGGAGGCGGAGCCGGAAAGCGGGACGGGCCAAGGCCGAAGGGGTCGGGTTTTTGACCCGACCCCATGCTCGGCCTCGGCCCATGGCCGAGGCCGACCCTCGGCCCGCTCGTGCGGGCCGAGCTCGTTTGGTCCCGTCTGGTCCCCACCGCCTCTGGATGCCCCGGTTTCGCCTGGTTTGACCTAAAACGCCTCCGAAACCCTAAAAAGGCTAGGAGGATGAACAGGTATTTATATCCCTCTTTGCCACTGAAGAGGGGATTCCGAATTTGATCCCGAATTCCATCCCTAAGCTATATTCTCTATTCTCTGTTTTCTGCTCTTGCTCATACTTTTCCACGCCCCCTCCGTTCTGTTTTCTGACTTAAGCATCGGAGCCGGTGTGGCGAGCACCACACCGGTGTGCAGGTTTACTGTCTTGCAGGCCACGTCTTCCCCCCTCAACTACAAATTTACCGTTGGTGGCACGTGAAGGTCAGGTGAGATCCTCTGGCCAAAATCGACCATCAACACCATACATCGAAAACCAGAAAGTAGATGGGATTTGGGCCTACCAATGGTTTTCCAAATTTTTGGTTGGTTGCCAACTTTTTCTTTTTCTTTTCTTTTCAATTATAACAACTTATTTTAAAATATATTAATCATCCGTTGACTTCTTCTTTCGGTTAATAAAAATCAACCGTTGACTTATGATAGGTAAGGGATGATTTACCTAAAATATGGATTGATATTATTATCATAATCACTCATCAACACATTTTACTTCAAGAAAAAATTTAGCAAGCTCTTACTATTGTATGATACAATTTAACGATTTATTTCTAATGGCTCCAAAATATTAGTAGAATTCAATTATTTATTAAATACAACTACAAATAAGCTACATATGAAAAAAGCATGGAAATTACCTCTTTCATAGTTTTTGTGCTATTTACCATTTTTCTATTTGTTGTTCTTACAATATCTAACTTTTGTAATACTTCTCCAAAAAAAAAAAAAAAAAAAAAAAAAAAAAAAAAAAAAAAACCCTTAGAAAAAAAACTTTTGTAATACTATATTTACAAATATGTGTTTAGTTAAACTAGTTAAAACTTTAGTATTTTTATTTACCTAGGGTTAAATTGTAACCATTTGTCTTTAAAAAAAAAAAAAATCTATATTGCTATATTTGCCATTATTATGATGGTATAGCAAACTAGATATTTGCAAACTTGTCATAAATGATCAACTTTTATTTTTCAACTTTTTTTTTTTTGGTATAATGTAGTTTTATGTAAGGGAGAAAGCATGGAAATGGATCCACATAAAAGATTGTGGTGTGGTGGCCCATCTTTACACTTTTTTTCCTTTTTTTTCGACACATTGATTTATTAAGAATGCGACCATGAATTAGGTATGGGTTACCTTTGTCTAACTTTTAACTATTCTTTATGATTTGACGTTTTTGTTTTTTCCTTTTTTTTCGAAGAAAAAGAAAAGAAAAAGATAAGTTTCACAAGTCACAAGTCTTTTTGGTTTTGGTTTTTTTTTTTTTTTTTTTTTTTTTTTTTTTTTTTTTTTTTTTAAATTGAACTAGCTCTCAACTTTTCATCGCATTTTATTTAAATTCTTAAATTTTCGAACATTTTCCTTTAATTTCTTGACTTATCAAAACTAGAACATTTTTATGTCAAATTAAATAGTTGAATTATAGTGTTCAAAAAACTAAAAGATAAACAGAATATATTGAAAAGGATTAAACTCAGAGTTATTTTTACTGTATTTATTGTTATTTTGAGTTACTGTTGTAACTTAAAATTTAAGTAATTGCCTATCGTCAAAAAGTTAATAATAATAATAAGTAATTGGCGGGGTTGCGTGTTGATTAATCCATATTAATTGTTTTAACTTATATAAGTGAACAAAAATTTCAAAGTTTTTATTGAATTAAAACTGTTTTCTTCGTAATTAACATTCATCAAATTTGGTAAAAGGAAACTCACCTGACCTTCACGTGCCACCAACGGTAAATTTGTAGATGAGAGAAAAGACGTGACCTGCAAAACTGAAAACTTGCACACCGGTGTGGTGCTAGCCACACCGCCTCCGATACTTAAGTCAGAAAACGAAAGGAGGAGAGCTAGAGAGTAAGAGTAAGAGGAGATAGTAGAGAGTTTGGGTCCCCTTCTTCAGTGGCAAAGAGGGTTATAAATACCTGCTCGTGCTCCTAAGGTTTTTAGGAATTCGGAGGCGTTTCAAGACGAACCAGGCGAAATCGGGGCGGCTAGAGGCGGTAGGGACTAAATGGATCCCGAGGGACCTCGGCCCGAAGCGGGCCGAGGCCGAGCAGGGGGTTGGGCCAAAAGCCCGACCCCTTCGATCTTGGCCCGTCCTGCTTGTCGGTTTCGCCTCTAGGATCCATCTCTCAGCCTTATTTCTGTCTGGTTGTCCTCGTCAGCTCCTTACACACCAGAGTGGTCCAAAATCACCTATAACACTTTGGAAAGAAATGGTGAGAATATACTCAACCATATTTGTTCAATATATATATATATACACATGTCAAAGTGAGTTCAGTTCAGTGGTAATTGGAATATACTTTCGACCAAGAAGTCAGAGGTTCGAATTCCCTACTCCAAATGTTGATGTACTCTGAACCATATTTCAAATTTGGTTCTTATATTTTGATATTAATATCTTAATTTCTCCAAATTTCACAAGTTTTCATATCAATTTTTTTTTACAATGGGGATGAGAAATTTGAATCACAGACTTTTAAGTGATTAGTACAAACTTTATGCGTGTTGAGTTATACTCCCACACCAAATCCTTATTGTAAAAAATTTTCCAAAGTAATCTTCCATCTTCCATGTCCAACACAAATTATTTGATTGTTCTAACTCCTATTCTCTTGCAATTAAAAATGACTTGGAATTTACTTTTTTCTTTATTTTATAATTTTGTGTAAGTATATAATATTCGAAAAATTACAAATTTAATCCTTGAACAACCTTCAAGGTTGTGTCTAATAAATTCTTAAACTTTAAAGGTGTCAACAAGTCTTTATACTTTCAATTTCATACCTATTTGTTCTCTTAATTTTAAAAAGTTTCTAATAAACCTTTGAACTTTTAGTTTTGTGTCTAATAGTTTCTTAAACTTAAATGTTGTGTCGGTAGATTCCCTAACATATTAAAAAAAAAATTAAAATCAATGGATTAGATACAAAATTGAACTTTATATTTAACAAGACTATAAACTTTCAACTTTGTGTTGAGTAGGGTTTGCGAATTTTAAAAAACACCGAATAGGTCAATGACCTATAGACACAAAAATGAAAATCCAAAGATTTATTAATTAAACACAAAATTAAAAGTGTAAGAACATATAAGACACTTTTTAAAACCTTAAGAACCAAAGAGATACAAACCTAAAATTTTAACGATCTATTAAACATTTTTTAAAGTTTGATGAGTCAAATAGACAGAAACATAAAATTCAGACTAAGCTTATAATTTAACATGACATATAGTATATTATAAAAATAATTACAAAAAAAAAACAATAATAATCGATAATAAAACAACTCAGTTAAAAGTTCGCATTCCTAATAAGCATACATACCAACAAGAGCATAATTCAATTAACGTAAAATTTATATCTTCGACCAGAGGTCAAAAGTTCAAATCTCTCGTCCCACCCGTTTTAAGAAAAAACGAGGATAGATCTTAAATTTAAATCTTCATTCTATATTCGTTGAAAAATAAAAAAAAATCTCATTGGCTAATATTGTTCAATTAATGAGGAGAGGACCGTACTTCTTTTTATCATTTGACCGTTGGTCGAATTGAAAACAAAAGGCGGTACCGCTCAGTCATATTCATTAAATCTTTTTTTTTTTTTAAAAAAAAAAGGTCATACTCATTAAAACGTCGTCGTTAAGGAGTTTTATCGCATGACAGAAATGTCAGACGCTGATCGTCGGTGCGCCACGTGTACGGCTATGAAAATTAAGAAATAGTCGCATTTATTATTTCTGTCCGACGGATTTTCACATCGTACGACAAACGGCCACGTCACTTCGCCACCGGCGGCTTTGAAGGAGTCAATTTTGGCCGGTCGGCCACCACCAATCTAAAGTTTGTCCTGACACGTCACCTTCACGATCCCTCAATTAATGCCAATCTCCACGCTGGCTTTTGGGTTTCTGCCACGTGTCCATGTTAATTGCAGACAGTATGAACCCACGAATTAATTTTATTTTCACTGAAAGATAACATTTCTTTGGTACGATGTTGTCCAAAATATCATATTGTTAACTTTTCTAAATGTTTAATTAGTCATTGAGCTTTTAGGATTGTGCCCTTTGAGGTTTTCTCTTCAATCCGACCTTGATTCTATCGACTCGCAGTCTCAATCTCCCTTCGATTTTCTCGGGGCCTGCAAGGACTTGTTGCACGATTTCTTTGTTTACATTCCCCGAAAAAGAGGCAATAAGTTTATGAACTTTAAAAAGTGTCTAATAGGTTCTGAATTTTCAATTTTATGTCTAATAGATTCCTGCTATATTCGAGATTTTTAAAATTAACTTAAATATAAAATTGAATTTTATGCTTAGATACTAAACGACAAATTTTATTTCTAGTTGGCCTATGAATTTAAAAAAAATGTCAAATAGATCAATGACTTATTAAACACAAAACTAAAAATTGAAGGATCTATTTGACACAAAAAGTTTGAGGACCTATTTGACATTTTCTAAAATTATAGACCAAATTAACACGACTCTAAAAGTTCACCCACTAAACTTGTGATATAACCATTTTGGAGATGTGTTTACATTGTATCTTGTTTTCATTAAAATTATTATGATTATTTAGTCAATTTCAAATAAAAAGATCAATTTCAAATTAATGATAGGGATCAGTTTTTGACTTTATTCAGAGTATATTGACTAAAATTAAACATTTGAAAGTAAAACTAAAACGGTGTAGAGATCAAAATGGTATTTTATGAATAATGTTTCATCGATAATCTTGCTGGACAATAATGTTTTTGAAATTTCAAATTAAAATAGTTGGGTTTTAAATTCTTTAATCATATTATATATGGTTAGTTGACCCAGTTATCCAGTTTTGCTCCATATGACGACCGACAAAGCTAGTTATTTTTATATGCATGTTTTAAATCAATATTTTATTTTAATATTATTATTAATTTTCGTCCCATATGAACATGCAAGGATATGGTAGTTTCATTATTGTCTAATTTTCAAATAACAACTATAGTCGGATCCCATACATTACATGTCAACACGTTGTGGAAGGTATAACATAAGATGGTTAAGAAAAAAAATTTTTTTTTTTTAATACATTATTATTTAAGGGTGGAGAGATTCGAACCTCCAACCTCCTGGTCGAAGGCACATGCCAATTACGTAAGATGCCTTAAGAGTTAGTTGCAATGTCTTAGGATTAGCATTTGAACTATTGACCGCTATTCGACTAATTTCGTGGTGGACAACGTAACCGTTTATAGGATATTAAATCCTAGGTAGTTTGCCATCCTTATTTTCTCTATGACCCTTATTGACCACTAGGACAAACTCATGATGGTTCTATCAGACAATTTTATTTTAGAATCAGATTTCATTTAGCTCATTAAAATTTTTTTCAATTACTTTTTTTTTAATGATAATTAAAAAGAAAAATAACTATGATTATATTTAATCCTATGAATCAATTTTAATCTTAAACTTTAATTTCATCCCATATTCATTATGGTTCAAAAATTTTCAATTACATCATTTTTTATTGATCAGGATGGTTGCAATACACATTGTTAAACTTTTATTATATGCTTATTCTCATATTACATCATTTAACATTAGTTAGTTCTTTTTTTTATTAGTATTTACTTTCATAGAAGTTCAGATACTCTTTTAAAATTATAAATCTATTAAATAGAAGGTTTTAGGTCTTGTTTGGAATTGATTTTGAAGACCTAAAAAGTGATTGGAGATAAATTTTAACGGTCTTCTGTGTTGGTTGGTTTGTAAAAGAGTAGCTTTAAGATTTAGATTTTAGGAGAATCTGATGTAACTAACCAATATTTAAAATTCTTTTTTTTTATCCTTTCATACTTTTTTTTTTTTTTGAGTTCTTATCCTTCCATATTTTATGATAAAAGGTTTTCAAATATTGTTATTCACCATTTATCTCATCTCATCTCATTCTTTTTATTTTTAAATTTAATTTGTTGATTCTAATCTATTTTTCTTACTTTAGATTTTGTTTGACACAAATTTTTTCTATATTTGATTTTTTTTTCAATTTACTTAAAGTAAACAAAATATAATTTATAATATAGAGGATATAAATTTACCTTTTTAAAAAAGTAATTTATCTAATTATCTTAGGAAAGTTTTGAATGCAAATATTAATTTACCAAACACTGTAACTTGACTTTCCATATTTAAATCTGAAACACTAATTTACTTCTAATGGTAGCTGATTTTCTTAAAAGGACAGTTGACACAACAATTATTTTAAAAGCTACAGCAATCCCAAACTAAGTCGTAATAAACTTTAAGCGTTGTATCAATTAGGTTCATAAACTTTCAATATTGTGTCTAATAAATTCCTAATATATTTTATATTTTTAAAAATTAACCAATCTACTATATATAAAATTGAATTTTATGTCTATCAAGACTCAAAACTTTTGTGAATTTAAAAAAACATTGAATAGGTCAAAAACTTATTAGATACAAAAATAAAAATCAGAAGACATATTAGACACAAAAGTAGAAGTTTAAGAACCTATTAGATACATTTTAAAATCCAAAGATCTGTTGAAAACAAAATTGAAAGATTGAGAACCCGTTTGACACTTTTTCAAGTTTAGAGACTAAATTGATACGACTCTAACGGGACTAACATATAATTTAACCTAAATAGAAAATTGAAAATGAAACTTGTTAAAAACGTATAGAAAACGGAAGAAAAAGGAATATGCGTTTACCTCAGTAATCGACAATGGAGTAAAAGTCAATAAATTGGACTGTCTCTCCTCTGCCTTTCAGTGTGATTCGAACTTCCTCTCTTCAAATATAAAACCCTCCTCCAATCCCCATCGAATTTCAAGCTTGAACTCTCCAATCTCCCCATTTCATTTCATCTCTCTGCGCTTCGATCCGACCCAAATGGCCGATTCCAAGGTTTCTCCGACTCCCCTGCTCAAAGATGAGCTCGATATCGTCATACCCACCATTCGAAACCTCGATTTCCTTGAGATGTGGAGGCCCTTCTTCCAGCCTTACCATCTCATCATTGTTCAGGACGGTGATCCCTCTAAGGTCATCAAGGTCCCTGAGGGCTTTGATTACGAGCTCTACAATCGTAACGACATCAATCGGATTCTGGGTCCTAAGGCTTCTTGCATTTCCTTCAAGGATTCGGCTTGCCGCTGCTTTGGGTACATGGTCTCCAAGAAGAAGTATATCTACACCATTGATGATGACTGCTTTGTGAGTTTTCTTCCGTCCCCCCCTCTTGATTTGGGATTTTGGATGTTGTCTGATTTGCGATTTGAATTGTTGAATTTGGGGGTGTTTTTGAATGTTCTCTTTGTGGTGATTGTTTGTCTTGGAAATGTTGATTTTGCCTTGCCCTGTTTTAGTGGGATTGGTTGGGTTTTAGATTATTGGATTTATGAACTCTCTGCTTAGTTATAAATAATAGCTACATGCATGATGTTAGCGGTGTGTTTGTAGATTTGCATGCTTTAAAAGGCAAAAAAATCAACTCGTCGATCGTAGATCTGTCCGGAAACTCACCCGAGATCGCAAATCAATTTAGAATGTAGTTGACTTAAGTCATGGATCTGATACATAGTAAGGCAAGCAAGTGTCTAGAATTCCTAGAGCTAAGATTCTGTCAGTTCAGCTTTCCGATCTATGATCTACATGATGGGTTTGTTGATCCCTGTAGATTTGTTAGTTCTATATGGGGGGTGTTGATGTTGAAACAAAATTCTGTTTTGATTTGTCTAAAATGGTATCAGGAATGAGTGGCTGATCCATCGTTCGTTATGGATCTGAGGATTGTTCTTGGTTTTGATCTTGCAGGTTGCAAAGGATCCATCAGGCAAGAACATCAATGCACTTGAGCAGCACATCAAGAACCTTCTGTCCCCTTCGACACCGCACTTCTTCAATACCTTGTACGATCCCTACCGTGAGGGTGCTGACTTCGTCCGTGGATATCCGTTTAGTCTCCGGGAGGGTGTCCCGACTGCAGTGTCTCATGGCCTGTGGCTCAACATCCCAGATTATGATGCACCCACCCAGCTTGTGAAGCCTCTTGAGAGAAATACAAGGTATAAACTTCTTGCATAAACTAGAGTTTTGATATTTACTTGCCCAATTATCATATGTTGATTGTTTAGCTATACCATAGGTATGTAGATGCAGTTTTGACAATTCCAAAGTCAACCCTCTTCCCCATGTGTGGTATGAATCTGGCATTTGACCGTGAGCTGATCGGCCCAGCAATGTATTTCGGTCTGATGGGCGATGGTCAGCCAATTGGACGCTACGACGATATGTGGGCTGGCTGGTGCATGAAGGTACATTGTCATCCCATAACCAACTGATTCTCTGTCATTTTCGTTCTTGTTTCCCATGTTTTGCAATACCCCATCGAAACTGATCATATTTGGACCGTTGGATCTCGTGTACTAGGTTATATGCGACCATCTAGGATTCGGAGTGAAGACAGGATTGCCCTACATTTGGCACAGCAAAGCAAGCAACCCATTTGTGAACCTGAAGAAAGAATACAAGGGAATCTATTGGCAAGAAGAACTGATACCATTTTTCCAAGCTGTTAAACTTCCAAAGGAATGCACCACAGTGCAGGAATGCTACATTGAACTCTCCAAGCAAGTTAAAGCAAAACTCACTGGCGTCGACGAATACTTCGACAAGCTTGCAGATGCCATGGTCACTTGGATTGAAGCATGGGATGAGCTGAACCCATCAGACAGTAAAGCTGCCATTCTGCCAAATGGTGGTGCCCAGAAGTAGATATCTGATTCGGATTATCGATACTTCTCGGAAGTTTTTACTGATATCACCTTCCGATGTTACCGGCTTAGCATTCGTTTGGAAGCTCAGAGTATTGGTTTAGCAGCATGGTAGAGAATGTAGTATTATTATTCACTTATCTGTGATCTTTAGCCACAGTAAAAGAAAATGATTTCATATAATTCTGTAATTTGATGAGCATTAGCTATTTCAATCTGAGATTGTTGCTGAGGAGATTCAAATGATTATTTAATTTTGTTAAGAGATTGTTCTCTTTTGTTTACTTTTTTACAGCAAGTTTTTTCCTGCTTAATTGAAACTTTCACCTTTGGGTTTTGAAGCATTACTGACTTCAAAATGGCAAGATATGAATCTAAGTAGGCCTTCATTTTGTCAACTTGATTTGTTTCTGTTTGGAATATTGCTAAAAGAGATTTGTTCTTCAGTCAATGGTGGAAAAGATGAATTTAGAAATTGGGAACCAAATGATTGACAGAAGATTCCCCTTTTTAAGTTCAAATTTGAATTACAGAATTCTGAGATAGCTCATATCTAGCTGTTATGAAGAAATTTTGAATAAAGAAAAAGGTTTATTTTGGGAAAAAATAATACAATCTAATAATAAAAATCTCTGCTTAACTGTGTTATACTGTAGAACATGAGGGTAGGGTCAATGTATTCAAAATTATTTAAAGTAAAATTCCCTAAAACTTCTCTCTTTTTCCAGGGTGTGCATAAATTGATGGCTTCCAAACAAGTTTTCAAATAAAATTTCCCAAAATTTCTTCCTTTGGATTTGCATAATTGAATGCTAAATATATGTTTTAGTCCTAATCTATGAGTAATTTTTTCAATTTAGTCCTCATCATTTAAAAAGTTTCAACTTAGTTCCTTGTGTTTTAACCTCTTTCAATTTGCTCTCACAATTAGTTACGGTTAAAACTAGATAAATTTACACATATAATACTTTTTTTTTTTTGAAATAACACATATAATACTTAATGAATCAGCAAAAATGTAGAGAGAAAATATCATCTAAGAGAGGAAATTTTCTAATTTCTCTTCCATTTTATAAGAATTTGATAGAAAATTTGAATTCTCTCCTCCAATACCTTTTTTCTCTAAATTTTTGCAAACTCGATCCTTATATGTTAGGTAAGTTTATCATAAACTAATTTTGATTTTTGACATTTATCAACCATATGGGGTTAAATTAAAAAAATGTTAATATATAAAAGGCAAAATTGAAACTTTTTAAACAATAGAGACTAAATTGAAAATCCCACGGGATTAAGGAGTGAAGCATATATTTTGCCAAAATTGAAAATTCTAAAAACCTAAGTTGAACAGGGTTCTCCCGAAGGGGCATAAAATCAATAAAATTCAAAAACCGAACCGAACCAAACCGTGCACCCACTTTTCAACTTCCCTTCCTGTCGTTTGGTCAAGTGTTGAGACCATTCAAGAAGCCAATCACAAAATATTTTCTTTCAAATAGAGGAAAGTTCCAGTCCTCTGTTAAGAACTAAATGCACAAATCTACCTTAAAAAACTTCAGCCATATCTTGAAAATGGATTGCTTCTTGACAAAAATATTGAATTTTTTCCCAAATGGATTGGAGGAAAGCATTGAAAATACATCTAAGAACAAAAACTTCTACTCCAAACATATGCAATGAGACATCTTAAATAAGCAGAAATGTAGCATCTTAATCAAAGGGCAGATCTCTGAGGACTACAGTAACTGTACGAACTAATTTTACAACGAAAATTTTTCGGGATCCGACTAGTTAGTCCCGAAATAAAAGCACCGGTATTGTAGCAAAAGCAACGTAATTAAGAAAGAAGACAAGGTTAGAGGTACAAGATAGGAAGATTATACAACAATTTATTCTCTCCTTGACTAACAAAATGTACCATTGACATAGGTGTGACGAGTTCAACTCCTCGTCGGTCTTCCTGAAGTCTCCTATGCAGAGTCCTGTTTCAGATGACACGTTCGGTTTCAGTCGAAACTATAAACAATCAAACTTGATACGAGATCTAATGATGTCGAGAGTAAACGGGGTGCTTATATTTCTTTTCCTCAACTGGGAATCTTGCCCGACCACGAGCAAGGGCCTAATTCATGTTCATAAAGAGAAGGGTGGGGTACGTCTTTCACTCTCTTCTGTTTAGTTAATAAATGAGTGAAGTGAAAGGACTATCTACCAATAGCCACAAGAAGAGTTTCTTCCAGAAAAGCATGTAATTGAAGAAAGTCAAAATCACACCATGTGCCATCTTTTAACTCTTAAGCCTCATTATAGATGAGAAGCAATGTGTATTTGACTGAAAGTTTAGACTGATATAGAGATAACTTTATAGGGCAAGCCACATACAAGCTCAGTTATTGATTATGATAATGAACCTAAAGACAATCTACAGGCTAGCCACTCACACAACATTGGATCACTTACAAAGTCCTCCATGGACCTGAGTTAGTAAAAAAGAAGCACTTCCATACTACAATAGGAAAAAGAAAACATAACATAGAATTAGCAGTGGTGATCTTAGCAGATTTGTTGTAGCATTCTCCCACTAGCAGTGATGGAGCTGCTTTTCTTGTCTGGCTAAAAAAAGAAGAAATCAAGTACTTTCTAGACTACTTTTAATTTGGACTCCCAAGGTCGTAAATGCTAATATACTTTCCTAACGATACCTTGCGATTGCCATCGTACTTGTCAATGCTTGATCCGAAAAAGGAGAACCCAGACCGAATGAGTATTATCAAAAAGCAACAATCACATTTCAATAAGAAAAACAAAGACATATTGGGGCCCTAGAGATTCTATTTCCCTTTTGAGTGCTTAGCTTTGTTTTCGAGTTGATGTATAAAAAATGAAAATTTATTCCACAGAGCACAAGTAACTTTTCGCAGAATAGTTAACTGAATGATGAAAAGTATAATGTTCTTATTTATTTACCTGCATGGAGTGCCTTTGATGTTCCACTCGCTTGAGTTGTGATGAAAGTTGTAGCAAGTCAATAGTTGGAGTGCGTTCATAGGAAAGATTAGCCTTGGCGTTTGCCAAACCTGATCTATGGAGAACCCCATCAGGAATCTGAAAGGTGACAGTACGATCACTATTTTCACATGTCAGTATGGGACCAATTTGAGCTTCATTCATCCCCAAGGCAAACTTACTCGAAATCCCAGTTGAAGAAGCCTGTGAGCTCACTCCCATGAGCTTTTCGGAGAGTTCACTCATGCTGTAATTCGATTGACTCTCGGACATAATGAAAGCACGAGGCATGTGAACTATGGATGGATGGCTTGATGCACTTTGTGATTGAGATGACAGAAGAGAGAGAGCACAACCAGAGTCCGGAATTCCAGAAAGTCCTTGGATGGTTGATGCTGCATCATAAACTCCAAAGTCTTCGCTTGACAAGTTAGTGTGGTGGAACAATGGATGTGTGTCAATATGGGGGCCTCCCACATTATGTGAATATTGGCAAGTTGTCTCGCTTAACATGTTTCCTGTAGGCGCTGTACTAGTTCCATTTTCTTGAAAAGGAGGAATCTGTACTTCAAAATCATAGGGAAGCAAGGGAGATTTCATATTCAGATGCCTGTTGCCTAGTGAAGTTGCAGACATAGAGTTATAATCATTCTTGCCCTCGACTTTTATACGCTTACACCAATCATTTTCTCCAAGCTTCTCTGGATAATAAAGACCACTAGACAGTATATCTTTGCAGATAAATGATGTTGAAGTCAATGTTTTCTCCTGAAATCTGCTGTCTCCAATACCTGAAATTTTCAATCAGTATCTAGAATATTAAAAATTTTACGTGGCTAGATTAACAACATGGGCCGAAGACCGATTCACTATCTTGAAAACATAAAGGAATTCAGTATGCTTAGTGCTTATGAGCAGATGAGATTAAAAGTAGTGATTGATAAATGAGAGAAACTATTACATGTCAAGATAGAGCCGTGATATTGTGGTTAACAAATATAGTGACTCAATGAAGATTTTAAAAGATACTGCAAACAGCATAATCAGATTCAAAGATACACCTAGAATACACGTCAACTAGATGTTGAAGATATTAAAACAGCTAGGCATTCAAGCAGCACATGTTCAGGATGGACAGTTGTCAGGAATCTTTGACTTTGAATCTCTCGTTTCTTGAAAGATTTAAGATATTGCCACACAGTTACTGGTTTTCTCAAAACTGGAAAACTTTCGGTTAGCAAACAAACTACAGTTGTGCAGTTCTCATTAAGTTCAACCAGAAGTAGCTCTATCAATTTTAGTACTTATGTTCTCTCAGGGAAAACTCAAAAACATAAGTTACAGCTGATGCATGGATGACTTCTGTAACATTCTTTCAGGCTCAAACCCTTAAAACAACTAAAATGCTAATTGCAGCCAATGAACCATGAAGGAAGGAGAAGCAAAATGGTTATTTTGTCAGCCATCAATGTTTGCATTGAACTCATGTTTGGGATTGATTTCAAATTTTTGAAAAACTATGTACCACTATAAAGCTTATTCAGTAAGGACACCAATGCAATTTATGTTGCTCCAAAGTTATCCAATATCAATAGGGGCACAAATGGAGGGAATGGACAAACAAAAGATAGGACAATTCGGCAACAAGAATAAAATTCAAAGGATGACTATTATCATCACCCAAGTGGCTAAAAGTAACGATGGAACACTTGAATGACTATTTATTCTTTAGTATTCACCAAATGGATCCATAATTTCTATGAAAAAGAATCTTGAAGACTTGCCCATCTTTTACTGAGTTTGTCCTTTGCAAACCCAGTAAAGTGCGATATTGATATTGGATAAAGTCCTATTATTTTTCCAAATGTCATTTTAAGCTAAAGCTCTAAACCCCATTTATCCAAGGATTCAAAAGAAAAGGCGATTAAAAATTTGCTAGGTGCCGGTATCAAGTGTCATAAGGTTCACACTCATGTCACCATAAACATAAAATTCATATGCAAAATTCATCTACCAAGTAACAAACCAGACTCCAACAAGGTTCAAATAAACGATATAATTTGACAGTTAGAAACAACCATCACAATTTTATTCACTTCCCCCTTCCCCCAAAAGGGGGAAAGAAGCATCAGAAGTTTCCCAAAAAGGTTCACAAGAAGGGCTAAAAGGAGGGGATCAAATCTCAAAAAGTTCACAATTGTTCAATCTCAACTAGGCCTAACCTTGAAGTTTAATCGTCCTCTAAAGATGGAAATGATATTGGAGAGCTTCAGTTTATGAGATTTTTATTAGTAAAAACTGTGTAAAGAAGAAAACATGAGAATTTTGAATGGCTCCACAAGAATCAAACCAAATCTCTCCTGATTAAATAAAATATCAAGTACAAAAGAAGAGGGGGGAAAAAAGAGCAAATCCATGTAGGTTTAATCTACAATCAACAGTTTCATATGACTGAGCTGTGTATGGGTCCTTGAGA
The DNA here is from genome assembly GCA_036850905.1 of Luffa acutangula. NCBI lineage: Eukaryota > Viridiplantae > Streptophyta > Magnoliopsida > Cucurbitales > Cucurbitaceae > Luffa > Luffa acutangula. Next base: position 1,394,375 of record CM072096.1, read on the forward strand.
GAGAGTCAGAGACAGTGAGATGGAAAGATGGAGAGTTAAAAAAAAATATAGAGAAATGAAATGACATATGCTATAGTACCATTATATGGCTGAAGCAACCTCTGTGCCCTTCCTGAGTGAAAATTGACTTGAGGCTTTCTTCTGCGTTCATTGTGGCCTGCAAGCCGTTTACGACAGCTACGTTTACCATCATCAAATTCAGAAAGCAGATGAAACCTGGAGGTAAAAACAGGTCCTTGATCAAGCAGAAATCTTAATTATAGTACCTAAATCAAGCTGGCTAATCAGGGTAATATATGACTGAATTGATGATTAGCCCATCATAATGAGAAAGCAATTTCCAGATTTATAATTGAAATAAAGATAAGCAAAGAGCTCACTCCCCCCTTATGATTTCACAAAAAAGACCAAAAAGGCTGTTGAAGAACAGAATCGTGATTTGAGGTGATTCCATGGTAGGTTTTCAGTCTAAATATAGTTTTTTTGGTGCTTTCTGATATCACTATTCAGCAGTTGGAAAAATGATAAGAGAAAGTGAGTGAAAATTTAACCAACCTGCTACATTGCTGACAAAACCTCTGTTCAATGCCATTCACAATAACTTTGGCAGTCTTTGAATGAACCTCACAAACTTTATGCCTCTTGTGGTAGTCTTTAGAGGAGCTGAGATCCTTGTTACAGCCATAAACTTGGCAAAACGCAGTCTGGAAATTCACCCCTTGAGATCTCATTCTCTTCTGAGAAGTTGATGACTCAGTGGAAGATGAAATTGCAGCTCTCTTGGAGTATTTGGAACTGTGAACATCCCCTTGATCAATAAATCTGCCTAGCTTCAAATCAATAAGAGATGAATCTCGATTGTTAGAGTCTACAATGGAGCCAGAGAGCTTTGAAGTGGACTCCTCTTCTCCAGGAAGTGGATGAGAAGTGGGCAAAACAAGATTCAAGCTTCTCCCTCCAGCAATTTTGGTATTCAGGACATCACTGACAGAATCATCAGGTAATTGTTTTCCAACCATTTGGGGAAATTCCAGTTCCCCAAAGCTCTGATTCTCCACATGCTGAGCACCACCTGAAAGAAGCATGTTGTCCCCAAAACTACATGGGTTCTTGAATTCCCAACCCAACAAAGAATATTTACTTCTCAGAGGTGAATTAGTAGATGAGTTCATCTCATCAGACAAAAATCCCTTCCCTTGAGAACCATAGTTCCACGACTCCATTATACAGCAAGATCAAAGCTTATGAGCTTTCAAAACAAACCCACCTGAACAATCAGGCAAAACACCATCTTCTTTCTTGTAAACTTCTTCAACCCAACAAACCCAACTCGTATCAAAGTTTTCAAATCATCATTAACAAGCAAAATCTAGGTTACATTCAGAGCCATCAAAAGTAATCCACATAATTCCCAGAAGCTTCCCCCCTCCCCCTACCCCCTAAGCATAAATAGAAAGAAAGCCACAAAATTATCTTCCCCAAGCAACCATCGGTTTGAAGCAATCAATCAATTGGGTTCAGAAGAGAAACCCATCTTGGAGAATCCAAATACAGACAACTGAAGTGCACAACACGACAAAAGAATGTCTGAATTTCACGTGAATGGAAGAGCTCGAGAGACAAACAAGAATGCTCAGCTTAGTGAAGGAATGAAGTTAGAGCAACTACAGTAGGAGACTGAAAATGAGAGCATGGTTCAAAGAAAAACAAACAAAAAGCTGAAAAAATGAACTTTAAATTGCCCCTAAATGATCTCATAAACGAAGAGAAAAAGGGCGCTTGTGGGTTTGCAGAGGAATGAGACCTACTTTAAAGAGCGTACAGAAACAATGGTAATATACAGGCATAGGACTTGCACACCAAAAAGTTTTTTTAAAAAAAAAAAACCAAAAAGTGCATTTGAAACTTGCCAATTCCTTGGATGTGCACTAAACAAAGTTCAACTTTGAGAGGGATTGGATTGGTATAAATTTACACTTCAAAGTTGCTTTCATTTTTACTAATTTGAAGATATTTCTGTTTGGTCAGTGACCCTTTATCCATCCCCACAACATATTCTTTATCAACATGAAAAGGATTTTTTTTTTGCCAATCTAATCTCTGAGCATTAAATGAAAGTCTGATGACATTATGAACATAAGGGAAAAGAAAAGGAGGTGCCTAACTGGGTTGCTTTGAGAATTGATTGTTGTTTTAGGATAGATATAAAATTATGACTTGACAATTGCTTCCAGCTAGTTGTATACTATGCATTTTATTTAGTTCATTTGAAGATTTTTTTTTTCAATCCCATTTATACTTTTGTCCCTAGAAAATTTCAATAAGATTTTCCATTTCTTATTTTTAGAAAAATTCACCATCTCTATAAAGAAAGTCTTTTTTGTCTCTTAAGCCCAAAGTCATGGCCTAGAAATATGTCAGGTAGCTTTCCTAAAATTTTTAGGGTTAGAAATATGCATAACTAGTATATTGCAAGCTTTTTTCTCGGATAAATTTGTTTGTTTGTTTATTTGAAAATGAGAATTTATAAGTTAACGGTGAAAATTGGCAACGTTGTAGTTATGGTAACCTTGCATAGGTACATAGGTTACTTTTTCATATACAAGTTTCCTATAAATAGCAATTTCATTATTTTTCATGGTAAAAGTTCATTGCTCTTAGAGCTTTACTTTTCTCTTTCCTTTTCGCTGAAATTCAGATCGGTTTGTATTAGTTGTAAATACTGAAAGACGACTTTGATGAAGCATGACTCTAATAAGTTACTTTGGATTATTTTTCTTCCTCACAAGTGAAAATTTACTTATGGTGATGTCGCTGCCACATCTCCTAAAACAAATAATATGTCGAAATAGAATAATTTATAGAAAGCATTCCAATATCCTAATTATTTGTACTATGCATTTGTCACCGCACTATTTTGGTGCATGTGTCTTGTAGTTAGTTTATTGTCTTAGCTTTGATGTAGATGTTTTTCTTTTTTAAAGATTCAATTTTTCTACTCCATAAAGTTGTCGTTTCCAAATATAAATAATCTACTAGATCATTTTATTTTGAATGTCTTAATAATACGAACACACGTATACTAAAACAATTCTATTTGAAACTAAATAAAAATGCAAATTTTAAGGAAAGAAAAAAAAATGTAATGTTAGCATCAATAGGGTATTATTGAAGACACATGCTATTAAAAAGTCTCAACAACCTTTTGGAAAAAATTGAAAGCACTATTCATACATATGCAAGTCATGTGCAACACATCACCATAGAGAAAGTGTAAAATATCAAAAGCCAATACTTCACCCCAAAGAGACCAAAGAGAAAAAGAAAAAAAAAAAAAAACAAGATTTTGAAAATAAAATCAACACTATAGGAAAGCATGCAATTGCATTCATTCATTCATCACGACATTAAAAAGAGTTGACCAGACCAATAATTAGGGGAATAATGAGAAGAGATAGACCACTCATTCAAATCACGAGTGATAACCAAGACTTAAAAAGGTGATTATTAACAATAATTAATACCAAACCCACCAATGAATCTCACACTACCTTAAGGATCACAAAAACACACCCTTTTGTCTAGAATTAAAAAAGAAAACTTTGGAAACTCAATAGTGATGGTTTTTTTCATGAATCAAAATGCATGATTTTGCTTGAAAGTTGAATTTTTTTTGCTTTTTTGGTGTTTGTATATGTGTATGGATGTGAAAGACAAAGCACCCACTACTTTAAAACAATTCAATCTCCATCTATGCTTTCACATCCAAAATGGCACTTGGCAATTTCTTGCCATGCTTTGTTATTGGGCAAATGGGCTCCATCAATTAGCATCCTCACATCTTTGAAAAACCCATCTTGGTGGGGGTCACTTGTCACATCCTTTGATTAGAAAAAAAGGGCCAAGAGGAAGTTTCCCCTCTAGTGGATTCATCTAAAGCTTCCATTTTTTTTGGGAGGTTTCAAAAAAAAAAAAAAAATGTTTTTGCAAGAGATTAGATTAGATTAGACTGATAAAAACACTAAATCCAACTTTTTTTAGTTGATTAATCCATGTTTATAAATGTGATTTATCTTCAAAGTGAGTGCCAAAAAGGAAGAAAGAGTGTGGAAATTTGCCATGTTTCTTGGAAAAAAAAAAAAAAAAAAAACTTTTCTTCTTTCATTAAAATACTATTCTAATTTCTGTGTTCCAAGACTCATTCCACTTTAGTCATTGTAATTTCAATAAATTTTAAAAGCAGTACTTATTCGCTGGTTTGAAGTTGACTTAGTTTTCATTTAAGAAACACATACAATATGAATATCTTTCCAAGTTCTATAGAGCAGAGGTTAAAAGTGACTTTTCTTTTCAGGTAACGGTAAAGTAACAGTATTGACTGATTTTAAGATTTATTGAAAGTACGAGGACCTCGTGAACATTTGAAAGTACAAGGACTAAAATAAAACAAGTTTCGGGACCAGAGTTGTATTTTTATCTTTTTTTTTTTTCCTTGAATTTTTAGGCATAATGTGGACAAAGCATTTTGTTGTTGGAGTTAGGCTATGGTGTGGTGTGTAATAATAGATATCCATATGAGAAACAAAGCCTCATGGTGTCCAACTCAAGTGCCAGCCACCTTTCCCAATAGAAAAAAGTTTTGTTTTTTAGCCAACCACTGGTGGGCCATCCCCATTTAATTTTCTTTTTTCTTTTTTCTTTTTTATTTTCTATTTTTTATTTTTCAATTCATAATTCAAAGTGATTATGAGGGAGAGATCAGTTCAATCAACCCCCTTTTGTGTATGTGTGTTTTTTTTTTCTCTCTCTCTCTCCCTTTTTCTCCTTTCAAAATCATTGTTGTTTTTTGCAGTTAGGAATCTAATTAATGGTTCTAAACAAACAAAATCCTCTTCTTGATGATTGAATATCCTAAGCCAAGATTATCCATATATCATAATACTTATTTTCTTTCTCTTTATTTTCCTTTTTTTTTTCTCTCGAATCGTTCGGAACGACAAGATTTGAACTTTTACGTTAAATTATTAAAAGTACTCCTGAACTATGGAATTGGTTTCAATTATACCTCTGGACTTTCAAAAGTTTCATTTTAACCTTTGGAGTTTGAAGTTTGTTTCAAAATAACTTTTGGGAGACATTTTCTGTTAAATTTATGGACGAAAAATGATATGTTTTTTTTTCATGTATTTGTTTAAATGTATTTATATAAACAATAATACATATGTAAACATGTCATTTCTATCCAGGAATTTGATGAAAAAGGTCTTCAATAGTTGTTTCAAAACAAACTTTAAACTTAAGAGTTTAAAACAAAACTTTTGAAAGTTTAGGAGTATGATTGAAATCAACTCCATAGTTCATGAGTATTTTTAATAATTCTACCCTAATTATGTTATCCGATTACAAGCGTGTCGCCTAAAACGTAATCAGGATCTCCTTTGATTTTTACCGTCAAAATTTCGCCACGTTTTTTAAAAAGTAAAAAAAAACAATAAGGAAAAAAAAAATACCAATAAGCTTTAAAAAAAATGAATTCTGACATGGGTAAGGCCTTCCATGCACTTAGTTCTCAAAAATTCTGACAGTTCTGAAATGTTGGGGCAAAGTTGGAAGGAGAGAATTGCCTCTCCTTAAATGGACTGAAAATCCAATAATATTACATTACATTGTTGATATTTTTTTAAAAAATATATCTATATATGTTTCTATCATGGGTTTTATTTTTAGATACCTCTTTTTTCTTTTTCTTTTTTATTGTACTCCATGGATACATATATAATTCATTCAAACAAAATCTTTTTGTTAGGTTTTGGTTCATGTCTTCATAGGAGAAGATAAAATATCTATCCTGGAACGAAATAATATCGAGTTGTCTCATGGATATTGTGCAAATTCTGGTTCTCAAAATTTCAATATCAAAATTTTATTTTTAATGTTAAAAATTGTTTGCATAATATATTTTTTAAAATTTTTGTTTTGGGTGGTTGTTTTTTTTATATAAAAAAACATTCAAATAGGAGAAGACATCAACACTTATTTTTTAAAACTTTGAATATTTGACGTATGTGATAAAGATGTAGGATGAGAAAAAGATGAGAAATAGTGTGATGATGAATAAATAGTAAGAGAAATTTGAATTGATTTTTGCTGACTTAAGAACACCATAAAAAGACGCAAATGAAAATGACGGTAACATCATAGATTTAGAAAGGTTTGGAATTACCCACTCGATATGATATGAGTTGTGAATAAATATCAACCTCATCACTTTTTGATTTTACATCAAATTGAAAAGGAAGTTTTCCTATTTTACTTTTAAAGAATTGAAAAGTTACTTACACCCAATCACTCATTCATTTTTTTTTTTTTTTTATTTCTTACATGTAAAATTATCTAAAGAATTTGTTTGGTGTGAGGAGAGGGAGCATACTTTTCTTTTTCTTTTTCTTTTTTTTTTCTTTTTCTTTTTCTTTTCTCTCTCTCAAAATTATGTCCACTACCTACTCCATTGAGATGTCACTCTCAAGGTGGAGAATTTCAAAGCAAACTTGGTAGGGGAAGAGAAGAGTGAAATTTTGATAGAGATCTCAAGAGATATATTGGAAAATTATAGGAGAAATGAATGGTAGGGAAAGAAACCCAACTACAAAAATTTATTTGGACCCTACAATCATTCACAATCTCATCAAGTCGCCCATGCCACGCCACAAGACGAGTTGATTGGTGCAGCTTTTCGATATGCATTTACGTCTAATCTGTGTCATATAGAGAGTCTGGTTTAGTTTAACTTTGTATTGCATCGAAAAAATTTCTAGTACTCCCGTAGTATCTACCCTCCTATGTTGATACTTGGAAATTTCCTTTTACAAATAAGGATTTAATGTCGATGGACCGATCCTTACAAAATGTTGGTGTGACAATCAATTAATAACTCCTTTAAGCGTTTTTTTAATAACGTTTTACTAATGGAATATGATGATGTTTGTGGTGGATTAAGAAATATATATTATTTTACTGTTTTATTCAAAGATGTATTAGACTTGCTCTAAGTACCATCATTATTGATATTCATAATGATTGGTGGCTCTGATCTTAAGGCTTGATGATTGATTGCATTGCCGCGTTTTTTTTTTTTAATAAGACTTTTTCTTAACTAAAAAAAAGAGAAAAGAAATAAGAACTTTTATTGTAGAAATTTAAAGATGACAATTTGGATTTGATGACCAAATATTAATTATTGCTTTGGTAAAATAAAAATTTTAAAAAAAATTATAAAACATACCTTCAAAAATGCTCCTGAACTTTAAAAAGTTTCAAAAATACCGCTGAACTTTGAAAAATGTTTCAAAAATACCCTTGTCGTTAATTTTGGATAGAAACCGTTAAAGTTTCGATTTCAAAAATATCATTGAACTTAAAAAAACAAATAAAAAATATACGGTGGGAGAAGGATATTTTTGAATTTTTTTTAAAGTTCAAGGGTATTGTTGAAACTGAAACTTTAACGGTTTCTTTCCAAAATTAATGGCAATGGTATTTTTGAAACATTTTTTAAAGTTTAAGGATATTTTTGAAACTTTTCAAAGTCCATGAGCATTTTTTAAACAAACATCATAGTTTAGAGGTATTTTTTATAATTTAGCCAAAGAAAAAAATGGTTAATCAATGCTTTCAAGATAGATTGATAATTTGGATCATTCTGGCTCATAAATGGGCTTACTACAGCTTTCCTTGACCCAATCATGCAATGGGCCTGGATCCCATTTGGGCTTCTAGGGCTTTCTCTGAACTAACCAATTATCGGCCCACAAACTTGCTTTCACTTTTTTTTTTTCTTATTATTAATTCTTAAAAAAACGATTAAATTATTGAGTGTAATCTTTTTTAGATCGACACCATATGGGGATGAGGATTTGAACCTCCGATTTACGGAGTTATCAATCATGTTCGTGTTGGGATTTGAAAATAATTTGACTATAGAAAATTTTAAATTTTTTGCAAGCAAAAAGTCAAACACACATATATATGAGAAAAAAAAATTATAACACGAACATAATTTAACAGTTAAGGTATCAACTATTTTATTATTATTATAATATATGGGGTGGGTGATTCGAACCACAGACCTCATGATCATTAGTACAATTTGATGACAATTGAGTCATGCTCTTGTTGGCTATTAAGGTTTCAACTATTCTCTTGATATTGAAGGTTTATATATATATATATATATTGAAATAGCAAACTATATATATGTTTGTGTCAATTTTGTCTCTATAATTTTATGTTTGAGTTAATTTCATTCATATATTTTTAAATTTCAACTGCATACCTACCTTTAGCTTATTGATTTGAATTCTATATATATATAGATACACACTCTGTGTGTGGTAGTTCGTAACCTACTAGAAAATCATGATTGATCTGATCAAACGTATTGTTGATGTCAGACTAATGAGTAATAGACATTTTTTTTCGATTCAACAATAAGTGGGGTATGGAAGATCAAACCATTAACGTACGGTTGAAATGATAATAGATATCTTTACCCATTGAACTAAACTACGCTCAAATCAACATTATCATACAAATTTTGAATTCCCAATAAATAACGTTAGAGACTAATACGATAAAATTGTATAATTCTTAACCTATGTTTTAAAGGCCATTAAAGAAACAACATAGTAGACATAAATTCATTCTCACTATTATTTTAGTTCTCAGCATATATGAAGGGGCATTCATGTGACCATAAATCAATAGGGTAGAGAGAGAGGAAGAAATTGACATGTGAATTATTTATTATATAAATATAAATATATATATATATTGACAAAAGTTTCTCTCTCTAAAATTAAAGAAAACAGTACAGTTCTCTTTGGCATCATCACATCAGCTGCAACTATCTCTCAAATGAAGTGATGGGATGTGCATATTAATAATGGAAAACTTTATATTATATAGAGAGAGAAAAAGAAAGTGAAAGTTTTCAAAGGGTACTCTCTCATGTGCTGTGGGATCCCCAAACATGATAAATAACAATAAAATATAGTTGAAAAACTTAGAACAAGACAATCAAATCAATTTAATGTAACACAGATATAGGGCCCAACATGATCAATATTTCATCCAAACAATTGTACTATTTATTTAATTGTTTGCAAATGTTGCCACAATTTAAATCCCACCTCATACCTTTTATCCAATCTACATAGGTAGACTTTTAGGGATATTCGGCCAGGTGACGAATCATGTGTTTAAATCTATGAATTTTGAAACGCTGTGGACGAGCTTAAATTTATAGGATATGTGTTCTGTTGTTGGTGCAAGAATCTGTACTCTCAGGTCCACACGTCGGCTCCAAATCGAGGTGGTGAGTCATACGATTGAGCTGATTTATCCAAATCGAAGCGGTGGATCAAGTGACTAAACTGACGATGTGTCTAAAGGATAAAACTTATATTTATATATAATATAAACTTGTTAGACACAAAAACTTTAAAAGACTTTCAAAGTTTTACCCTATACATAAGTCTAATCCATATGATCAAACATCTCCCTAACCAATTTAGGTAATAACCATCAGTTTACAAGTCTTCCTTTTTTTTCTCTTGCATAAGTTAAAAAATGGGGTCAATAATGTGGACCCATTTTAGATGTAGGGTCTTTTCCAAATGTAAACTTTCAATATCAACTCTTTTTATGTCCACAAGATTCTAAAGGGTTGAATTATTGTAGGGTTTTATAATATATATATATTTCTTTTACTTCGAGGAAGTATATGATGCCTCAGGTAATATATATACATCCTAATGTACGGAAAAGAAAAAAGAAAGACAAACAAGTTCTGTCAATTCTGACTATAAAACTTTACAAAGAAGTATATATATATAATGGATGTATACATATACTAAGTCACAACAATTTAACTTTTTAGACGAATGAAAAATGAATGGAAAATTTTTCGATTTAGAAAAAAAAATGAAAAAAAAATAAACTTCTAAAATAAATATATATAAATGCTGATGGAACTAAAAAAGAAATATGTGTGTGGGATTTTGGAGGCTGATTTTGAAGAGAGAATAAATAATGAAACCCTAGTTTTGTCTTTTCATTACCAATGATTTAATTATATTCCTTTTTGCATTTAGTATTAGTGTCACTTCCACAGATTTCAAATCAATTAGATATATCTCTAAGTCTAATATTAAAATTCTTGGACGATTTGACTCTTTATCAGAAGAATTAGAAAGCTCTTATTTTTTCTTTTATTATGTGGTTCATTTTTTCTTTGTAATTTGTTTGTTGTATTGTGTTTGATAATGATAAATGAATGAATTTTATTAATATCTTTTATTTAATAAAATAAAGTATATATGTTCTTCTATTATCTCATATTGTGCCAACTTTTGTTACCATCTATCTCGTTACTATCAAAATATAGGACAAATTGTACCAACAATAAACACCAACTATGCTACAGAATGTCAAAGTGAGCATTGTGCATCGGTAATTGGTATGTACCTCTAACTAAGAGTTCTTCGAATCCCCCACCTAAAAAAAACAAACTACAAAATCTATTGTCAAAACTAATATAAATCTATGGTAAAAGAATGATATAGATCTATGTGACTAATTTTTTATAACTATATATATTAGTTAGTATCATATATATGTAATTAAGGGGGAAAATACTTAATAAACTCCTTCTAAAAAAAAAAAAGAAAACTTAATAAACTTGTGTGAAAACACATATCACAAGGCTTTTTTTTAAAACAATATCACAAGGCTTTTTTTCCTCATTTACAAAAGGACCATAAGTTAAGTTATATTCACACATACACAAAAGATGATACACAATAATTAAATGAGACTATTGAAAAATATTGATAAGCTAAACTTTATGAAACTCAAGTACTACTAAGGAGAAAACAAGGGATAAACAATAATGAGTTCGACAAACTCAATAAATGAAAATAATTAACAATGAGGTACTTTCAAGAAAATTATTTGCACTTAATGAGGTTGATAGCTCCATAAAAACATTGCAAAATTAGGAGCATTTAAGAGTTCGAGATATATTTATAACCAAGAGATATATGGAAGAAACACAACAACGACCTCTGAAATATAAATATAGGACTGGCTAAACGCATAACTAAACTTTGCCTAAATTTGGTTATTCAAAGTAATGTTAATAGCAATATATCTATCCTAGTGATCATACTAAACATGAAAACTACACTTCACTACAAGAAAATTTGTCTCTACCAACGAAATTTCTCCCAATAGAGAAAAAAGCGTCGATCTATACAGTAATTCATGACGCTAGAAAGTAGGCGTCGGGAACGTCGGTCTCCCAACGCTCTTGTCGACGCTTTTTTTAGCGTCGGGAGAGGTTTTCCCGACACTTTTTCAAGTATTTTCCAATGTTCTTTTAGCGTCGGGAGAAACTGTTCTTATAGTGCCTCTCATACCATGCATAACATGGTATCGTGTCTTCAAAAATTATTTTTAATCTGACAATACACTATCCATAAAACAATTGGATAAGAAAAACTTCAGATCTGTAGGTTATCAAAACTTCTTCCTTCTGACCTCTTGGTCGAAAGTACATATCAATCATCGTTAAGTTAGGTTCATTTTGACTATTAAGATGTTGCTCGTTTATTCGAAATCTAAAATTAGACACTTTCTCTTTTGTCTCGTATTAAAGCCAATTTACTAATTGTCCTTTTCTTCACCATTAATATATTTTTTTTTCTTTTTGTCTCAACTTCTTCTTCCCCAACTTAATTGGAAGGCAAATAGTGAAGAACTTTTCCTCTTCCTCATAAATCCACATTGTACCAAACAACCACTTATTCATCATTTTATTAACTTTTATTCTTTTATTCTCACCTCATCTACACTTCTTCTTCTTCTTCCTTCCATAATTTCTCTCACACTTTATTTTGGTTTTATTTTTTAAATATTCTATCATTAATCTTCTTTCAATCTTCGTCTCGATATAACTTCAAGAAAAATCTCTCAAAAGATAAGTACTTATCGTCCATGCTTTTATTGTTCCTTTCTTTTCCTCTCCCTCGACTCAGGGTGGAGCGAAGAAGGAAGGAGAATGACAATCATCCCTTCTTAGCTCGTCTTGAGATTAAAATTATTAAAAGAGTGAATTTTAAAAGTTTCTCTTTGTTTGTCATCTGTAATATTTTTCTTTCTCCCAATGAAAAATTATGGATTAAGCTTCTCTTAAATGAAATATGTTTTTTAATATGTAAATAATATACGTGTTTTAAAAAGATTTTATATGTTGTAAAAAAAAATAGAATGATTCACTCCTAAGTCCTATGTTAACCTATTTCATTTAATAATAGCACGCCTACTCATTTATAATACGTATCCAAATGCACTCTTAATTAATAAAATTCAATTCATCTACATCTCTCACATCAAATACACTCGGAATAAAGTTCAATTCATTGAACATAGTTCAAACGTTACGTAAGAGATTCAAATCTCCAGCATGTTGTCGAACTAAATGTCTTAAAATATTAAATGTACAACATTTGAGAAAGAGGGCATGTGTTAATCTATAATTTTAATCAGCTTTATGGTATTTTTATTGTAGAACTTATTGGGTAAATAGATAAATATTTTGTGAAATTAATATCGGTAAAAAAAATGTCAACAAGAGGTTAGTTCAACTGACATAAAGTTGTACTGATGATCACGAGATCCGTTGTTCGAATCCTCCCATCTAACGTATTGTAAAATATATATATATATATGATTTATCATTATCATGGGAGAATGATTTCTATTTTTTGAGCCATAATAAATTAACCAAACTTGACAAAAATATTCATGTGATTGGAAGCATACGATCGAGTAACTGCACTTTTAAAAGTTCTTCACCTACCGGCTACCGCAATCTCACATTTCTTACCTATACCTTAGGCTAAGGACTTTCAAGCATATAGTCTTAATATATTTGGATTTTATAATATGAAATCGAGAAATTTAAAGTCGGGTTTGATAACCATTTGGTTTTTGAAAATTATGTTTGTTTTCTCTAAGTTTCCTTACAATGGTTTTCATCTTTGTTAACGAAATATTTGAGTTTTTTAGCCAAATTCCAAAAACAAAAACGAGTGGAAAATCTTTTTTTTTTTTTTTTTCAAAATTTGACCTGATTTTTTAAAATATGAGAATGATGTAGACAGTAAAACAAAGAAACTTTTATGGGTGAAAGTAGTGCTTATAAGCTTAATTTTCAAAAACCAAAAACAAAAAACGCAATGGTTACCAAACGGGTAAATGTGCATCACTTCAAATTTGAGAAATCCTTATTTTATGTGAAATTTCTATTCGGATTTGTATATAAATATAAGTTGGAGTTGTATTTATGTGATATGTATTCACATGATAAAAGTTCGAATTTTTTACTTTACATTGAATTAAGGTGTGTATATATAGAATGATACTTGACTAGATAATGATCTATATTGGATCTTCCTACAACATCACAATTAAAATCTTGTCAATTATGAGATAGAAAAACTTTTTTTTTAATCTTTATACAAACCCACGTATTAAAAGTGAATTCAACCTCGCAATTTCAAATTAACTAGATCAAATTACATGAGATTTCATCTCAAAACCAATTGCCAATGAAGTGGATCAGAGTAACCTATATATCTTATAAATTACGAGGTTTTCACTTATCTTTTCAATGTGGGATCTTTAATGTTGATGGTCGATTTTGGCCAGAGGATCTCACCTGACCTTCACGTGCCACCAACGGTAAATTTGTAGATGAGGGGGGAAGACGTGGCCTGCAAGACAGTAAACCTGCACACCGGTGTGGTGCTCGCCGCACCGGCTCCGATGCTTAAGTCAGCAAGTAGAATGGAGGGGCGTGGAAAAGTAAGAGCAAAAGGAGAAAGTACAGAGTTCGAGAGTAGAGTTTAGGGATAGAATTCGGGATCCCCTCTTCAGTGGCGAAGAGAGATATAAATACATGCTCATCCTCCTAGGATTTTTAGGGATTCGGAGGCGTTTTAGGTCAAACCAGGCGAAACCGGGGCAGCCAGAGGCGGTAGGGACCAGACGAGACCGAACGGGCTCGACCCTCGCGAGCGGGCCGAGGGTCGGCCTCGGCCCATGGCCGAGGCCGAGCAGGGGGTCGGGCGAAAAACCCGACCCCTTCGGCCTTGGCCCGTCCCGCATGCCGGCTCCGCCTCCTTGGCCCGTATCCCAGCCCGATTTCTCCACGGTTGTCCTCGTCAGCTCTTCGTACATCGGGGTGGTCCAAAATTGCCTATAACATTCAACATGTCCTCTCAATATAGTGTCTATTTGGGTTCACCATTTTTTGATCGGATCCCAATTTTTTTTTTACAAATTAAAAAAAAAACTTTATTATATATTTGGTATTTTGAAAAAATGAAATTTGATGAATGGTGTCACTCTCTTCATTTACACTAGTGGGTTATCACAAGTCAATTTGTGCAACTATTGGAAGTAGTGAGGTTTTTGTCGGTTAGATTTTATTCTTTTTTTTTTTTTTATGGAATACTTGAAAATCGACTCAGTTATATTATATCAACCAAAAAAATAAATAAAACTTTTAATTGAAAATAAAGGAACTGTTTTTTAATGGGAAAAAAAAAACCCTAAAGGGAATTAGAAAAAGCAAGAGAGGGAGTCAAATCCAAACTCATTAAACCAAAGAAATGTAGGAGTAAGGAGTGATCGACACGTGTAAAATCTAAAAGTAAGTAACTTTTTAAGATTAATATTAACGACCAACAGACATTGAAATGTAACCCTAGACAATATACAATGTTTCAATACATAGCTTTACCCTATAAATTATTACAACAAAAATCTAAACCTAAGAAATTAAAAATAAAATCAAAGGTTTAACTCTAAACTTTGTCAAATTATATTATTGATGTTAATGGAAGGTTGTGAAGAGAGAAAGTGTTTAGGTAAAATGGAATTCAATTTTCAATTTCATTCCATTGCAACTCAAACATAATTAGATAATTAGTGTTGGAATTTTAATCTTAAACTTTAAAAGATGTTGCAATTTTAACCCTCTAATAGCTTTTCATTTGAAAAATTATTTTAAAAAAAGTATTTCCATATGCGTTTAATGTATAGAGATTATAAAACCTATGTATGAACAAATTTTGATAATGTATAGAGATTATAAAACCTATGTATGAACAAATTTTGATAGGATCATTTTAGAGAAAAATGACAATAGAACTAAATTTTTATTGGAAAAAGTTTATCAAATGGTTAATATGTGTACCAATAAAAAAAAAAAAACTTGATTTTATTGAAACTAATCAATTTATGAATATTATCCCCTTATTTTGGTTAAAATTAGTGGGATAATAAGCTTAAACGAAAGGAAAAAATAATAATAAAATTATCAAGGTCCTCTTTAATAACCATTTGATTTTTAGTTTTTGGTTTTTGAAAAGTATGCTTGTTTTATCTCAATTTTCCTACCATGGTTTTCATTGTCAATGACACAATTGAATTCCTAGCAAAATTTCAAAAACAAAAACAAGTTTTTGAAAATTACTTTTTTTAGTTTTCAAAAATTGGCTTGGTTTTTGAAAACATGGAAAGAATGTATTAGGAAAACAAAGAAATTTGTAGATGGAAATAGTGTTTATAGAGTTTTCAAAAACAAAAAATCAAAAACCAAATGGTTATAAAAAATGGCCTAAAATACCATTTTGGTCCTCTACTTTGGGTTTTATTCAATTTTAGTCCTTATACTTTCACATGTCCAATTTTAATCCATATATTTTAAATAAAACTTAAAATTAGTCTCTACTCTTGGTTTACGTTTATTGTTAACTTGTCTAAAAAACATTCATTTTTATTACCCTTTCATAAATTATTATGAAAATCATTAAAATTATTTAATGAAAATCACTAGGATCATTTAACTAATTTCGATAAAAATTAAGATCAATTTTAAGCTTTATTCAAAGTACACAAACTAAAATTAGACATTTCAAAGTTACATAAAGTAAAAACAAACAAAATCCAAAGTACAAGGACCAAAACGTTATTTTAACCTAAAAATTACAACACCCGTCTAAGTTTAGAGTTCGATTTGATGAAAATCGATACAACTCGACAAAGTTCAGTGATACAGTTGAAAACCTGTGCCAAGACCTGAAACAAACCCTACAGTCTATTATACAAAAGAGGTACAAAATAAAAAGTTAATCTTTCCAGTTGAGGGTTTTCACTACTCTTTCTCTCTCTCTCTCTCTCTTTACTTATTTAGTTTTCTGTGGCACATCATTTTCTTTGATGCTTTTAGACCAAGAATTCAGACCCCTTTGAGAAGGGTTGGTCAGTTTGTTTGCCAAGTGTAGAAACAAAAAAATGGGCAGAGGAAGAGTTGAGTTGAAGAGGATTGAGAACAAAATTAACAGGCAAGTCACTTTTGCCAAGAGGAGAAATGGCTTGCTTAAGAAAGCTTATGAACTCTCTGTTCTTTGTGATGCTGAAGTTGCCCTCATCATCTTCTCTAATCGTGGCAAGCTCTTTGAGTTTTCTAGTGGCTCTAGGTAAGTTTCTCCCTCTCTTTTCATCTCTCCGTCCTTGCTCGATCGTGAACGATCGAGAGCTCGGGACTAGAAAGATCTGTCTCTGTTGCTTATCGTCCAACCTGATCATAGTTTAACTGATTCATCACACACACACATACCAGTAATCTCTCTATCCAAAGTCTAATCATTTGTGTCGAATTCAAAACCTGACTTAGTTAATTATGAGGTTTTTAAGTAAAGGGTATGTTCAGAATGACTTTCTAAATGTTTAAACGTGCTTTTTTTTTCAAACGTTTAGAAAACGATTTCGAAACTGTTTGTTGTGTGCGTATGGTGTTTGGATTTTCAAAATGGATTATGGGTATGATTAGGGTTTAATTGAGTGGAAATTTAGGTTAATAAGCAGTTTGAAATATTGGGGTTTGTGTAAGTGTGAAGGTTATTGTTTGGCAGTAAAAAAGGACAGTACTTTCTTGGTTTACTGTTGTGATTTTTGTGGCAGAGACATGATGTTTGGTTTAATCACAGCTGCTGGCTGCTGGCAGCTGCAGATTTTGAAAATTTAAAAAAAAAAAAAAAAAATTAGTCATCGAAGTTTTCAAATCCCTTTTGGTGTTCTTGTGTTCTAACGAATTTTGTATAATATTCTTTTTTTTTTTTTCTTCTTATCAGTATCTTTTTGCCTGTTGTGTAATTTTTATATTCAATTTTCTTGTACTTTGCAGATTACATTTTGATTAATCGATTGTCTCACTTTAGTATTTGTTTATGTGTGATAAGCATGATGAAGACGCTAGAGAAATATCGAAGGTGTAGTTATGGTGTACTGGATGCTACCCGTCAAATAAATGAGAATCGGGTAAGCGGTTTAATACGGTATTTTATGAGAAAATTTCTAGTACTACGGTAGTATGGAAAATTTTTCATACTACCTCTGTTCATTGTTTGCCATATAAGGAATATTTAATAATGGTGTGGGACTCATACAATAAAATATTATATCATTAAATGTTCATTAAATGACGTGTCAAATGCTGAATGGAGAGAGTAGGTACTACCGTAGTACTAGAAATTTTCCCGTATTTTATCTGTTGTGCAATAATAATCATTCCTTTTTTTAGGGTTTGATTATAATACAAAGCTTATTTTTCTAATAGAGACACAAGAGTAAAATTATCATTAATAAATGGAGTTTAAAAATATTAGTTTGGAGATGCATCCAAACCCTAGCACTTCAACTAATCTCAATGTCTTTCAAACATCATAGGACAAGCAATATATGATTTGGTCATGCAAACATGGGATTGTGTTGACTGAATGTTTCAAATTAAAAATTATTTAACAAGTACCTTTAACTAGTTTTTAGACTCATAACTTTTGTAGAGAAGTGACCCAAAAAATAAAAATGAAAAATGATATCTAATAATATTGGCTTTCAAAAATGTGTCTAATGTTTTGTAATATGATATGTCATATTGTAGCATCTTGGTTAATTCTTCAGCTATTGAATATTGTTGAATTAATGTTGATGTCTCCCATTTAGCAGCCACAAAACTTTGATGATTACTTGAACCTAAAAGCCACAGTTGAGTTCATGCAACAATCTCAAAGGTACACTTTCTTAATTCATCTTTTCCCATGAGATGTGTCGATCAATTGTCTTTTTTTTTAGTTCAACGCACATATGATGGAGATTTGAACCTCTAACATTTTACTTGAATACCAGTTAAACTACATCCAAATTGATGAGTGGTAAAAATCGTCATTTCCAAGATCATCCTAGTGATCTAGGCCTTAGTATACTATGTCTAAATCTATTTTAATTTAATCTTCACATGTGTGTTGAAACGTCGATATCTTGTATTCAAACTCTATAATAAAAGTGATAGTGTGAATTTTGAATATGGTATAATATGAATAGTATCGATCGGTAGTATCTTTCTGATGTCTTCTGTATGTTTACATTCCTCTCTCCTAATTGTCGAAAACACAATGATAATAGTCATTAAGAAATACACATATTTACCCGTTGAGAGAAGGTAAAGTCGTATATTTACTCGTATATAATATTATGAAACTTACTTTAAAATATTTGAACATGAAGTAGTTTAATTAATTTTGAATGTTACATAGAAACCTTTTGGGGGAAGATTTAGGGCCATTGAATACCAAGGAACTTGAGCAACTTGAAAATCAATTGGAGACATCCTTGGAGCGCATTAGATCCACAAAGGTACTTCAAAACAAAACATAAATATTTCAATTAAGCAATTGATTTAATTTAATTTATAGAAACCTTGGACTTTGAGCTGTCTGTCTTTTTATATATATATATATCTTTTTTTAATTATTACTCAAATCTATCATCCTTAAACAGACAAAAAGCCTTCTTGACCAGCTTGCTGATCTTCAACACAAGGTACATATTCACATATACTATGTTACTTTATGATAATGTTTTGATTTCTGTCTCATATCTGTTTATAAAATAAACTTTTTTAATACAGTATTCGTTTTAAATATCTAAGTTTTAGAAGAAAAAAAACAATAAAGATGATGTTTTTCTGTATGGCAGGAGCATATGCTTGTTGAAGACAACCGAGGTTTAAGAAAGAAGGTACAATGTTGTTACACTTGGGAGAAGCACTTCTTGATTTTACTTTCCCAAGTGTTTTTTGAAACTTGCAAAATCAGTTTTGAATATCCAACCAAAAAATTGTGAGACGTGTTTTTGAAAAATTTTTGGTTCAATTATAAATTTAGTTTTAAACTTTTAGGGTTGTGTTTTTGAGAGTTTTGTGAAATTCAAAAAAGGTTTGAAAGATGTCTCAGACTTTCAATTTTGCGTCTAATAGGTCTCAATGCTTTAAAAAATGTCTAATAGGCTCTAAAGCTTTCAATTTTGTATCTAAAAGAATTTTAAACTTTAAATTTTGTGTATCTAAAAGTTCAATAGACCAATCATGTTAGATATGGTTTGATGATCATTTGGTCTTTTGTTTTTTAAAATTAAGTTTATACACACCTACTCTCACTTATAACTTTGTTTGTTTTAGTATTGTAACTTCTTCCTTGTTTTAAAAAACGAAGTCAATTTTTGAAGAAAAAGAAGTAGTTTTCAAAATTTTGTTTTTGTTTTTGGAATTTGGTCAGATCCTTAACAAAGATGAAAATCATTATAAGAAATTGGGGAGAAAACAAGTCTAATTTTCAAAAATTAAAAACAAAAAACCAAATAGTTATCAAATGGGCCTTAGTATCTAGACACAAAATCTAATAATTTAGAGAAAAAAAAAAGTGTGTTGAATTTGTTTAAGACTTATTAAACACAAATTTGAAAATCGACATATATTAAACAAAAAGAAAAACCAAAAGTTTCAATATCCATTTGACACAGTTCAAAATTTCATCTACTTAAACTTGTAATCTATCCCAATATTTTTACTGTTTCAAAAAGTCATATCGAACTCACTCTTGATTTGCAAATTGCAGTTGGAAGAAAGCAACGCACAAGTAGCGGCAGCTGCCGCCACCTCCGCCGCATGGGGCTGGGGAGGCGGCGGCACAGCCGTCGGAGGCGACAGCATGGAGTATCCCAGCCGCGTTGGTTCACAATCAGAGGCCTTTTTCCACCCCATAATACAACCCACTCCCACTTTACAAATTGGGTATTTATCAAACAAAAAATAAATTTAAAAAAAAAAAAGCACCATTTAATTATAATTAGTTGATTATTTCTAAAGCCATTTTTTGTTTGTAAAAGTTGCATTTTCTCTTCTGGGTTTCAGGTACAATCCTCTTGGTTCAGTAGGGTTCAATAATAATGTTGGACCTCCATCCCAAAATGCCAATGGTTTTCACCTTGGCTGGATGCTTTGAGACTAAACTCAAAACCATATTCTTCCACAAACGTCTTATCCACTTTCGAATCTCGGTTAATTAATTTAATTTCTCGCTCTCGATATTATTTCGGAACGTTCCAATTTATGAATATGGGGCTTAGACTGTTTGTATTTCAATTGCCAATTGTTCATTATATATATATATATATATAACTTTGATCTCTACTTCTAGTTTATGATATTATACTGATCTATGCAACTTGTAATTATGACTCTCCAAATATATTGAAACAAGCTTGTGACTTTATGTAAGGGTAATATATGCTTAATTATATATATATATATATATATATTGCATTTTTTCCTTTATAAGCCTATTTGAGCATAATAATTTAGTACGTTGAGGTATATATTATAGGTCAAAAGGTCAGGTTCGAATTACATTGCATATGTTATATTGAACCTAAAAAATAATAATAATAAGTCAACAAGAACATGATTCAACTGACACAAAGTTTGTACCTCGATCAAAAGGTTAGAGGTTCAGTCCCCATCACTACATGTTTGTTAAACTAGTAAATTAGAAGTAAAATGAAAGAGAATGAGGCTTTCACATGCTCTAAATTTGGGCCCAAAATTTAGACCCATAATCAATCAATTTGGGCAGATGGTCCACATGTGAACTAAGATTAGAAAGCCATGGCCCATTTCTCAACACTTGAGAAAACCTTGGGAATAGCCAAAAAAAAAAAAAAAAAAAGACGGTTTTGATAGATAGACAAAAAAAAAAGGGGGGGGGGGGAAAATGGCCAAATCATGGGACTCACACAGATGTATTTGTTACCTGAACTTCCAGTTTTGCCCTTCTCATAACTGTCTCTCTACAACTTCCTAAAAATAAGGAAACTATAATTGTAATCTCCTCTCTCTTTTTTATCAACCGTTTTCTCTCTCTTGGTATCTAATAGATTTAGTTTATCCTAGATTTTGTTTTCAAATGTATAGTTTAATTTGAAAATCAGATATTATCTTTCTTTTAGTTGGATTTTTTCCGTATGCTAAATATTCAATTTTTTCCCTTTTCTCTACGTTTTAGTATTTCAATCGGTTTTCGATTTGTGTAAACCTCCATTAAAGAAGCTTAGTTTTGTTGCAATCGATTTTTATCTATACAACAGAGGAAAAAGGTATTTACAGCCTCTTTCTGATTTGTTGTTCTGTTTTTTATCTATCCATCAGAGGAAAAAGGTATTTACAGCCTCTTTCTGATTTGTTGTTCTGTTTTTTATCTATCCATCAGAGGAAAAAGCTTATTTCTTATTTGCAATCGATTTCTCTTATTTTTGAAGATCAGATGTCGCTTCAATCAGTAAATATATTATATGATGGTTTATGGGATGAACAGAATCGGTACCAGAACTTCAAGGTAACCACCATATCCGTGGGGATGGAGTCAACGTTTCAACACTTCACTGACTGTGTTAGGAACAAACTCAATATTCCTGGTAATCAAGTTATAACTCGTTTGACAGTGTATAGGGACGGGTCTAATAAATCCATTATAATTAGGATTACTGAAGACAAGGATGTTCTGTGGTTTTTATCAATTATTTCAAGTGGTCTGACGCCTGATATTTGTGTCGCTGTAGACATTTGTGACATTGTTGACATTAATATTTCAAATACAGTGTCATTGGAAAATAGTCGTAGTCAGAAAAACCCAGGAAGCAAAAAAGATTTTAGATTCATTGATTTTGTTCATTTTGATCCCCCATCCTCTGAGTATCTTGTCAAAGAAGGGTCCGTTTTTCAAAATAAGGATGAGTTGAAGAAGGCTATTTACCTAGTTGCCTTAAAGAACAACTTTCAATGTCGCACAGTGAAGTCGAATAAAAAATCACTAGTACTAAAGTGCAAGGAAGACCGATGTAACTGGCTGTTTCGGTCTTCTCGTTATAGAGATGGTAATTTGTGGGTTGTCCGTAAATATATTGACCACCATGACTGCTTGCTTGATGTAGTTAAGAATGATCATAGGCAAGCCACGGGTTTTATTGTAGGGGAGTGGGGGAGTGTGTCAAGTCCATTTTGAAAATGAATGATAAGATCCAATGTCGTCCCCGCGATGTAATTGACTACATGAGGCGAAAACATGGTGTGAATATTAGTTACGAAAAAGCTTGGAGGGGACGTGAGCTTGCATTGAACTCTATTAGAGGCAGTGCAGAAGAATCATATTCCTTTATACCTGCATTCAGTGCTGCATTAATTGTATGTTTTTCTGCCCCATTTTCATAGTATTTTCAAGAAGATACCATGTATTTATACACTTAGGCTTTTTTTCCAGACACATATACGTCACAGGAAGTGGATGACGATGGTAGGTTCAAATATTTCTTCATGTGCCTTTCAGCTTCAATACATGCATGGAAGTTTTGTTTCCCGGTTATATCTGTTGATAGGGCAGCATTAAAGAACAAATTTTTTGGTACTTTGTTATCTGCATGCACATTGGATGGTAATTGCCACATTGTCCCATTGGCCTTTGCTATTGTGGACTCGGAGAATGATGCTTCTTGGTCCTGGTTTTTCCGCAATCTTAAATCTGTTTTAGGTGAATCAAAGGAGTTAGTTATAGTGTCTGATAGGCATAACAATATAGGGAAGGGTGTAAATAGTGTTTATGATGATGCCGAGCATGGGATTTGTGCATTTCACTTGTTAAGGAACCTTAAAAAAAAATACAAATCAAAACATATTGACCAGCCCTTCCATATGTGTGCACGGGCGTACACAACCTTGGATTATGAATATTCTATGCTTTAATTAATGGTTTAATATCATTTTGCTAGCATTGCAGCTCTTACTCAATGTTTGTGTTTAGTTAATTTCCTCAGTATTCATATTGGCAGATTATGTGAAAACACTATGAATTTTTGGGTATGAAATTTTTCTGTATCATTGATTTTTCGTATCACTAGGTTTAAAATTTGAATTTTAAATCTCTTTTTATCGTTAAGTTTGGATTCATTATTTTTAGGATTCTGTATTTGAATTTGGTTTATTTAAATTAAATCATGTAGTTTGTTAGATGTACCATGTATTTCTCTGGTATTTGTTATTTTAGTGTTCGGGGGTATTTTTGTAAATCGTTATTCCATATTAAATAATGCATAAATTCGGTTTGACCATTTATCTAAAAAATGAGTCAGGTTGTCATTTTTCAAAACGCGTATTTAATTTTGGCCATTCTTGTCGTTGACCCAAGTTTGTTTGTTTGTTTATTTATTTTTAGGTTAAAATACCATTTTACTTCCTGTAATTTCAAATGTTCAATTCTAGTCTATATACTTTCAATAAAGCTTCAAATTGATACCTACCGTAATTTTTCAAGTTAATACTTATTGAAATTGGTGACATAATAATAATAATTTTCATATACATATTTCTAAAAATGTATAAAAGGAACGCTGGTATAAACTAACTTTAAAAAAAAAAAATCGCATTGTAGGAAATTTTTTAAAGGTTTTTTTAGGTATACCACTGAAATTGAACATTTAAAAGTACATGGATTGAAATTGAACAAATCCAAAATACATGCACCAAAATGGTATTTTAACAGTTTCTCAAAAAAAAAAATGATATTTTAACCATTATTCATTAATTTTTAATATTCTACCAAAAACCTTGGTTTATTTAATTAATTGATTAAAAAAATTGGAATAAAATTTGGTTTCAATCCAAGAAAGTATATGTTATGAAGAAGCTAAACTACTAGCTCTTGTCATGGCAAGACAAGTGGGCAAAGAATTAACATCTAAAGTTAAAAGCTTTATGTCAATTAAGGGAACCATTTTTTTTTTCTTTTTTAAAATCAATTCATGAATTATAAAGCATGTTGATAGACCTAGGAATCCATCTTATCACCTTTCTTATTCTCTTGTTGCAAAAGTTTTCATTCTAGGACATGGATATTTCAAAACACTCTCACTGTTAGATCATATAAATTTGATATTATGTCATTGGTACCACTAATATAACAATTATGCTCGAGATCATCATGCAAGATTCGAAGTCTCAAATTCCAGGTGGTCATCTGTTGACACATCACAATTCTCGTGAATGATTGGAAAAGAATTATTATTCTTAAAACTATTAAAGAATATATATGAAATAGCAAATATATCCAGAGAATAAATCAACTTATACCTTCTAGGGTTTAGTATCAGAACAAGAAAACGTGTCCTCCCTCCGATTAAAAACAGTAGTCCACTTGTTAGGTGTCGTGTTACTTTCCAAGCATTTAAACTCCATATGTTTTAAAGTTCAAATACTGAAGCAGGTCAGTGTACATGTTTCTCGAACAAGAAAGTGAGATAACTAAAGAAACTTTTTCCTGGTCGTTGAAGTCTTGCTTATAACAGTAAAGAGCAACGTGTTTGAGTCGCTAATCAAGATTAAAAAGGTTTTAAACAATTTGAAATGAAGCAATAATCATTAGAAGAAGTGGAAAAAAACAAACAAACAAACAAATGGATGGAGAAGAAAAAATGAAGAGAAGGAAGAGGCAGAGAAAGCACCACGTTTGTGGGAATATTTAAGTGTTAAAGAAACACTCAATTTTGATATCCAAATTAGGGCAATCAAATGGTCAATGGTGGGGTTGAAAAGACAGCCCACCTTTGCCCTAAATATGCAATTTCAAATTCTCCACTTCATTTCTCTCATTTCTTCTCTCTTTTTATCTTTGAAAAAATGAAACCCTTGTAGGAAAGTTACCACTTTTAGACACTCAACAACACCTTCTTCATGTAACTATGGCTACTAATTTTTGCATCTATTGCATCAAGTGTAGTCGTCGTTTTTTTATTTCCATGACATTATTTTTGTCGAGATCAGGGCAACTGGGGTCGGTTTTGAGTTTGGGATCGACTCAGAATATTAAAGACGTTTTTGAAGTAATTCGATTGTAGTTCTTAAGAGTGGAGCTGATGAGGTGGTCCATATATAGTTTTTCTCATTCATTTTATCGTGCTTTACTCAAAAAGTTGAAGGGATATAGTACATCAAGTTGTTTGTTGTGACCAACTTGACTCCCTTTTTCTCTTTGGGACTTTAGATGAGTAAATGTTTTTTATTCCAACTGTTCATGTATCCATATAGTTTTGAACAAATTGATTGAATTTGTCCCAAACTGGACTGAATACTAGTTGAGAATTGAGATTGATCAAATTAAGCCCACTTGTTTGATTTTCAATATTTTTGAATTTTGAAATCGAGTCTACTAGCTACCACGTACTACCTAAACTATACAAATTGAGTTGGTTTGATTAATTTTCTTTTTCTAACTTTGTACTACTACTTTGTTTCTAGGTAAGATGTTTCCTCTTAGTCTTGGTAATATAAATGTATTTTGAGATGGAGCTTTACCACTAGTAAAATTAATAAAAAATGGTGGTACGTCATTACTAAACATTGATGTGTAGAGTTACCTGTGTAGACATTCAAGTAGACAATATATATTACTTAACATATAGGGACCATTCATAGACTTTTTATTGAAGGTATAATTGACCACATTAAAATATTTAGGAATATAGAAATTTGGTTATAAAATATTTTAAAAGTAGCAATTATAAATCATAACATACATTTACTATAGGCCCTCATCTTATTTTTTTGTTTTAAAATAATATAAAAATATTGAAAATAGTGTCTATAATATAATACAAAGAATATTCCAATCTTCAACAAGTTTTTTTTTTAGTTTTGACATTTGTCATAAATATCAGAAAGAATATCTCTATCTAAAATCCTAGAGAGAATAAAATGAGACTCCTTTACAAAATTTTATCCATATTTTAACTATTAAGGAAAAAAAAAACATCAAGAATATATATGTTAATAAAGTTATAATCCATAGTCAAATAATGTGTGAACATTGTCTCGAATCGATAACATTTGTGACACATGAATGGACTCATCCTATTTGTTAAAAACATTATAAATTTCATTATAATACCAATATGAGCATAGCAATGTAGTTAAAGTGTTTATTTATTTATTTTAGATCGGAAGCTTAAATTCTCACTTCACATTCGTTGTATTAAAAAAAAAAAAAACATTTTAGTTTTCCAACTTCTACGATTATTCAATTATGATCTCTAAAACATTTGAAGTCTTTTTTTTTTTTAAAGACCAAAAACATTTTAAGTCATTGTCATTAATTAATAGTTTTTCATACGATTGATGAAACATTTCACATCCCATGTGTATTCTGAAAAACATCGCAAGTTTTCACTTAAAAAAAACACAATATAAATATAACTTTACCTACTAGTCTTAAATTACATTTAAATTTAAAATTAATTTGGATTACAACATTCTTATATAATTTCAGACATTTTGTCATATGTGAGATATACACATTTATTACATACTACTTGAAAAATGAAGACCTAAAAACTTATAATTTAACAATCAGAAACCCTCACCTGAATTAAAAAAAAAAAAAAAAAAATCAACCAATATGTTGATGGTCAAATTTGGTCAGGGGAACTCACCTAACCTTCACGTGCCACCAACGGTAAATTTGTAGATGAGTGGGGAAGACGTTGCCTGCAATACAGAAAACTGCACACCGGTATGGTGCTAGCCACACCGACTCCGATGCTTAAGTCAGAAAACGAAAGTAGGAGGGCTAGAGAGTAAGAGAAGAGAGTTCAGGTCCATTCTTTAGTGGTGAAGAAGGGTATAAATACCTGCTCATCCTCCTAGGGTTTTTAGGTACTCGGAGGCGTTTCGGGACAAACCAGACGAAACCGGGGCAGCCAGAGGCGGTGGGGACCAAACGGAGCCGGATGGGCTCGGCCCGCGCGAGCGGGCCGAGCAGGGGGTCGGGCTTTGGTCTTGGCCCATCCCACTTGCCGGTTTCGTCTCTTGGGTCCATCTCCCAGTCCGATTTCTGCCTGGTTGTCCTCGTCAGTTCCTTTTGCATCGGGGTGGTCCAAAATCACTTATAACACAATCATTAGAGACTTTTAGAGAAAAAAAAAACACACACACAATTTTAAAAATTCAGCCATTAACTTCATTAATGAGTCTTATTTATTAAAAGAAAATTTTAAAGTTGACAAACATATCATTTATTTACTTATTTCTTTTAAATTTTTAGTTGAAGACAAGCTTGTGATTAAAACATCATTATATTAGATCTAGAAAAAATAAATTAAATATAATTTTCCCATAAGTCCCTAGGGATATGGAACCCACTTTAGAGAGAAAAAAAAAAAAAAAAAAAAGAAAGTGGTACAAGAATGGCAATCACACAATTTTATTCATAAATTTACCCAAAATAAAGGGTAATTTCCTGTCAGCAATTTAACCGTTCCACATCACCACACACCCAACCATAGTAAAAAAAAAAAAAAAACACACAATAACACCAATAAAATATTTATAATTTTCTTATTGGTCCAAAAAAACGTAAGAGAAAAAAATTATTAAAAAAAAAGGACTATGGAAATTAATGCCAAAAAGAAAAAGAAGGCTGTGGCTTAAAATCCCGGACGGTGACAGGCAAAAACGATACGTCACAGACACTCCCTCAGCCAATCAGAATTCGACAGCGTTTTTGACGAAACCACTCTGGTTTTGCAAATCCACCCATCTAAACATCTCTTCCCATCTTATATTTTGTTTCCTTTTTTTCTTACAACAAACAAATCTATTATTTTTCCTCTTCATTTCTCCAATTTTTTTGTTTTTTTTTTTTTCTCATTCCCAACACTCACAATTTCACAAACCCTTTTCTTTTTTTAAAATTTTGCTCATT
Organism: Luffa acutangula; assembly: GCA_036850905.1. Taxonomy (NCBI): domain Eukaryota; kingdom Viridiplantae; phylum Streptophyta; class Magnoliopsida; order Cucurbitales; family Cucurbitaceae; genus Luffa; species Luffa acutangula. The sequence continues at coordinate 1,422,640 of CM072096.1, forward strand.
GATTCCATTTTGTAAGAAATGGAATGAACTAGAAAGAGTTTTTTTTTTGGGGGGTTTGTGGATTTGATAATTTTGAAGAAGAAGAAATGGGGAGAGGGAGAGTGCAATTGAAGAGGATTGAGAACAAGATTAACAGACAAGTGACTTTCTCAAAAAGAAGGTCTGGTTTGCTGAAGAAAGCTCATGAGATTTCAGTTCTTTGTGATGCTGAAGTTGCTCTTATTGTCTTCTCCACCAAAGGAAAGCTCTTTGAATACTCCACTGATTCTTGGTATGTTGTTCATTGTTTTTCATTCTTTTTTGTGTATTTTATGGCTGTTTATGCATTCAATACTCAATACCCATCTTGATTCTTTGCTTAGAAACAATACCCACAAGGGAAATCAAGAGGGAGAGAAGAAAAAAAGAGAGACCCAAGTGGAAAATTTCAAAAAAAAAAGATTTTTCTTCTTTGTGATTATCCCATATGAAGTGCAATTGTGTTTATCTACATGGGTTTTGTTTTTTTTTTTTTGGGGGATTTAGATTTGAGTGTTTTAGTCCAATCACAGTGTCCTTTTGGTTTTTCTACTATTTTGTACTTGCATGATTTATATTTTTAGTAACCTTTTTTTCTCCCTTGGTTGTTGTGAATATATATATATAAACTCAATGAACAGCCTAATTTTTATGTGTGATTTCTAAGAATAATTCAAAATTCAACACAGTTTCAGTTATCTTGTTTTTGTTTTTTTTTTTCTTCTTTCTTTGAGGGTTTGGATCGATTCATTCGCATCTCGTTTTACGAGATTTTGATGTTATATTTTTAAGCAATATACTCCTTCAAGTTGGCTCGATCGCTTTGTGTTGCGCACATTGTTTGGCAGAAAATTTTAAATTTTTTCTTCCTACTGATTTAGTCACTTTTTTGGTATTGATTATTGAGAAAAATAAGAATAAAAAGGACTAAAGTTAAAGTTTTCTTCTTCCCCTATGGAAGAACCTAGGTCCCTCTCTTGATGCACTTGTTGTATCATTGGATGAAGTTAATTAAACAATTATATCAGAAATTTATATTTTCTGTTTTAATGTATCATTATTATTATTATATATTGTGTGGGTCTTGTCACTTTTTTTCTTTTAAATAATAAAAAGTGTTTGTTTAGTGTAATATATCCTGTGAATAATGAAGCATGTCAATTTAGTAAGAGCATCATGAATGTTATATACCTTTTCCTTTTGGGTTTGGTTTAATTTTTTAAGTGTTTAATTTTGAAAATAAATCATTTTGAAATAATCTATAGTGTTTGGCAACCACTAAAAATGACTTATTAGAAAATGATATTGATAAATAAATCATTTTGAGAGAAACACTTGAAACAAACTTTTTTTAAGTAAATAATAACTTTTGTATAAAAACATTTGTGAGGAAATGCAACCAAACATATGAGTGTTTAAATTCTAAACAATTTGTATACAAAATGTTGTTTTAAAAAATGTATTATTGAAAAACATTTAAATTAAAATGTATTCCAAACCGATCCTATATCTATTTCGATTGCCTTTATATAAATATTTCATTGCCAACAAGCTACTATGATTTCCTTTTCATTTATCTATTCATTAAAAAAAAAGGGTTCTTTTTCTTACTAAATCTCCTTGCATGCACCTTGTCCCATCAGTCTCTTACAACACCCCTTTTCCAACCAACCTCTCTTTATAAATTGAGGAAAATTTTTGGTTACGTAAAAATCTCATTACATATCATCATTAAAATGTTGATGAAAAAGATAAAAATGTTTTCTCATTTTCTATCTTTTTCTTTCTTAGTTGTCAAGATTTTAATGATGCAGCTAGGGAGATCCTTACATATGGACATGCAGTCAATTATTGTTCATAAATTAAATCATCTTATTTTGTATGTTCTAATGTTATATATACCGTTAATTTATTTCACTAATTTCTCGAGATAATTTTTCTCGTTAACTTTTCTCTCCACATATTTTCTCAAATTAATCTTTCTCTAAACATAGATTTCCTTAACAACACATTTGTATATTGAATACTTTCGTTGTTTAAGGTGTTTTTAATCGATCATTTTCATATATTGAAAAATTATCTCAAGCAAATAACACCATGCTCTTTAATAGGCCACAGGGTAATTTAATTTGTCGATACATTAAAATTTTCAATTTAAAGACTTTTTTTTTTTTTTTTTTGCTTTATTTATTTTTATTTTATTTTTTATAATCTTGTAATCACAGCAATGTGAAGATAAATCACTTTCAACTTTATTACAAAGGTAAACTTTTTTTTTTTTTTTTTTTTTGAAAACAAAGGTAAACTTTTGACTTGGGAAATTGAGCATCTTATTTTCCTAAGTAGAATGATTTCATTACTTTTATTTGGAAACTAATTAATGATTTCACTTCATCTTCATTCTCACTCAATTTACATCTCAACTAAATCCACATAATTTTGACTTTGATGACATTAGAGACCCACTTGAATTTCTTTCTGCCTTTGCTTTTATCCCAAAGTTTTTGTTTTTCTCTCTTTTTGTGCCGTTTTTTTATTCAACAACATTTGGGGATGGAGAATTATAGTCTCCGCTTTGATATTTTTCCTTTTAATTATGTTATAACGATTGAATTATAACACTAATTACTTGATTTCAGTTACTAGTGGAGAGAGAATTTAAGAAGCATGGATATTATACAATATATTTGTATTACCCCTTCACACTAAAAGGTTTATATACTTCTTGAAAACAACAAATAATGTAACTATAATATATGAATATAATGTTGAGAGAGAATTCAAACCTCCGACTTTAAGGAAAGGAGTAGTAAATTGATGCCTTAATGACTGAGCTATGTTCGTATTGGCTACTTTAATATGTAAGAGGGAGAATTTGAACCTCCGACCTTAAGGGAAGGAATAGTAAATCGATGGCTTAATGTATGCTCGTACTGTAATCGATATTTGAATGGATTATTGTTGATATTGTAGTACATATTTAGATTGGTATTATCAATGTGTTAATGAGTGTAACTTTATGACCAGCATGGAGAAAATCCTTGAGCGTTATGAAAGGTATTCATATGCAGAGAGGAGACTTGTTGCAAATGAAAACCAATCAAATGTATGTACAAAACTCATCCCATTATCAACATCAACAAGCTTCTTACTTAATCAAGTGTGAAAATTTTGTGGTTTTGCATTTTGTTTATAGGGAAACTGGACTCTTGAACATGCAAAGCTTAAAGCCAGAATAGAAGTTCTACAGAAAAACCACAGGTTCTATCTTATTTTCCTCTTTTGGATGCATTTTTCATTGAAAATTGTGAGCCTAAACCAAAACTTTGTTGAATTTGCAGGCATTTCATGGGGGAAGATCTTGATTCATTGAGTCTAAAAGAGCTTCAAAATATTGAGCAACAACTTGATTCTGCACTCAAGCATATAAGAGCTAGGAAGGTATAAATATATATATATATATATAGAAGTATTCATTATATTTTAGATTGGATTATTATTCAAGATTGTTATATACATATTTCTTTTACTGACTTTACTCCAAAAAAACATTTTCTTCTTCAGAACCAACTCATGCATGAATCCATTTCAGAGCTTCAGAAAAAGGTACACTTGAAATTACTTTCTCCTCAGCTTTTTTTCCTTTTTGGCCCCACCCCAGTACTCTAGAGACTTCAGGTGCCCAACCAGAGATATGAATGACTTTTTCTATATCCATCCGGTTTGACTAATTTCACAGGAGATCTGCCTAACCCTACAACATTTGGTTGTCGAGAAACTTGTATGATTTTAATCCTATCATGGATGACACCATGGAGTTTGAACCCGTTATCTAAGTCGCTTTACTTTCTTCACTAGCCCTAATGATCGTTGGGCCAACATGTAAATGCTTAGTCCTTTCACTTCAACTAATCTCATCGACATCCGCCCTACAACATTTAGTTACGTTGTTAGAAAACTCGAACTTATTTCCTATATTTTCATTAGTCTTGATGTTCATGAGCCAACTTACGTCACTTAGTCTCTTTACTTATCGACTAAACTTGTTGGAATATAAACTTTTGCGGTGGCACTAAGGAGTTTGAACCCATTTTCTCTAAGCCCCTCCACTTTTTCACTAACCCTAACGAACACCCGGCCAACCTACCCGGGGTAGTTCGCTAAGAAACAATATCAATTTGGATCTCTAACAACAGGAACAATTTTTTTTTTTTCTTTTTTCAGTCTTCTTCTTTCCTATATCACTTCAAGCTCCAAGCTAGAATGTGCATTATTAATCTGTAGTTAAGTTTCTCAACCTAACAGTTCAAGCTCAAGCCATCATGTATAAACATCAAAGAGTAAGTAAAAACCCCTTTGTATCAGAAGTTTTGTTCTAGTGGGTTAAATTAACTTGCATTGTTTCATCAGGACAAGGCCCTACAGGAGCAAAACAACATATTAGCCAAGAAGGTAATATATGCAGCAGCCTTTTTAGTCATTCAAATGTATAAGACAATAATATACTTACTAAGTTACTGTTTTATTTCAAAAAATTAATGTATAGATAAAGGAGAAGGAGAAAGCACAAGCTCAAAATCCACCATTGGAGCAGCAGCAGCAGAATAGCCATGCCATTGATTCTTCCCCACTTCTCCTACCTCAGCCATTCCAATCTCTTAACATGAGGTTTGTATCTTAGCCTCGTTTGATAATGATTTTATTTTTAGTTTTACGGTTCTGAAATATATGCTTAATGCTTGTTATCTTACTCTTTCTATATTGTGTTTTCATTCTCTTAAAAAAAACATTTGAATTCTGAGTCGAATTCCGAAAACAAAAACAAGTTTTTAAAACATGAGTACTTGGATTTTGAAAACATTATTTTTAGAAAGTAGATAACAAAACAAATAAACTCATTGATAGAAGTAGTGTTAATTAATTATAAGCTTTATTTTAAAAAACAAAACAAAAACCCGAATGATTATCGAATGAGGTATGATTTGTATATCTTTTTCACACGATATATTGATTTACATTGCAGTTTACTCAAGGCCCCGTTTGATAACCACCTGGTTTTTGGTTATTGAAAATTATGTTGTTTTCTCCCAATTTTCATTACAATGGTTTTTCATCTTCGTTAAGGATACGTTTGCATTCCTACCCAAATTCCAAAAACAAAAACAAGTTCTTTATAACTTTTTTTTTTCCGACTTGATTTTTGAAAAGATGGAAAGAAGATAGATGATAAAATAAAGAAACTTATGAATGGCGAAGTAGTGTTTGCGAAGCTTCATTTTCAAAAACCAAACAGTCATTAAACGAAACCTTGGTTATTGACTGACATGAGATATTATGCAGTTGTTCTTACCCAACACATGGCACGGAAGAGGAAGACGCGGCTGCCAACCACGACAGATCCGGCGCCCTCCTGCCGCCGTGGCTGCTCCGCCACCACCTTGGTGAATAAAATGATACATATATATATATATATGACCTATAATTGTAAACCCTTTATGTAGCATATGATATAGTGGTACCTAATTCTTTAGCTGTATGAACCCTTTGGATGGATATTGGATTGGATCCTTGATCTGAAACCCTGTAGCTTTTAGTAAGTAATTCAGAAAAAGGGTTATGATGGGTAAAGAACAATGCAGGCTTTTTGGTTCCAAAATGAGACATTTTTATAGAATAAGGCAGTGACATGATTGTACATATACATGTGTATATTGCAGCCAACCAACTTTAGTTCTCAAATTTAGCAACAAAGCTCTGTGTTTCCATTTTGTATTTGATAGCTTTTTAGTATGTAATGGATTATTCTGTATGCCAACCATGATGCCTTTGTGTATTTCAAGAAGGGAAAATATATTCTTTTTATATTCTTTCTTGTTTTTGTAATTTGTATAATGGAAGTTTGCAAACTATATCATATGTGTTTGTTATGTATAAAATATATTTGTTTGTGGAGTGTTGATATACCTGGAAATGTTATGGACTTAGGTTATTACTCGTTATTAGGTTAAAATGTCATTTTGGTCCAGGTACTTTGAGTTTCAGTTTTCTCATTTTAGTCGTTGTACTTTCAAATGTTCAATTTTAGTCAATGTATTTTCAATAAAACTTAAGACGTGTCTCTATTGTTAGGTTTAATCTTGCCTCTATAAAAGTTTTAAATATGTTTACATGGTGTCTTTTCTTGCATGGAATTATTATTATTATTGTCATTATTATTTAACAGTTTCAATCAAAATTAAATTCAAACTCATCGATATATAGGTACTAGTTTTAAGATTATTTATTAAAAGTATATGAACTCAATTTCGACATTTGAAAGTAAAGGGTCAAAATGAAATGAAATCCATAGTGTAGGAACTAAAATGATATTTTAACCTTATTATTATTACTAAACAAGAGTGTTGTGATTTGGAAGTGTTGTTTGTGCAACTAGGTCTCTCCTTTAGAATATATCATATTAATTTATATAGTTTGTATTACGATTCGTTTATGTTTAATAATGATTGTACCAGTTAAGTTATATTTAAGATGATATTTGTATTTAGATTATATAAGGAGAATGTTTTGCAAGTTTAATTTATGTGGTTCACGTTTGATATTATAAAGTTTAAAATAAATTTAAGATAACAGTTTCATAAGTTATACTAACACGAACATAATTAAAGTGACATCAAGTTTATACTACTGACAACGAGGTACCGTGGTTCAAGTCCCTTTTCTCACAAGTTGAAAAAAAAATATCATGAGTTTTAAGAGTACAAGTGAGTCGATCAAATCATTTGGGGATTAGAAAATGTAATCATTCTCGTAGTTCAAAACACAAAATAATTTGAAGAACTAGAAATGGTAATGATACTTGCTGCTCAAGAGTCGTTTATATTTTTAAATAAATAGTTTCAAAATTTTAAGTTGCAACTACTAAACCGTCTAGCTATACTATAGCAAATAATAACATAGCTTAACTGACATAAAACTTGTATAATCGATCGAAAGGTCAAAGATTCAAATATCTCATCCCACATGTTGTTAAAGTAAAAAAAAGGAAAAAGATAAACACTAAACTATACTAAGTTGATAGTTTGATCCTCAATTGACACATTTATGAAAGCTTAGGTTTTAATGGATACAATTATTAAATTAGGGCTTTTATTGGATACATGTTTTTTTATGTTCTAAAACCATAATGATTGTAATGTCAAGATGGCCGAGTTGGTCTAAGGCGCCAGTTTCAGGTACTGGTCCGAAAGGGCATGGGTTCAAATCCCATTCTTGACAATTAATTTTTTCCTAAAGAAAAAAAACTACAGTGATGATAAGAAAAAAGCCAAATTATTCTGATAATAATTTTAAAAATATATATAAGAAGAATAAATTTGAAATTTAAAAACAGTTAGAAAATGTGATAGATTTTTAGAAAAGCTAAATCTAAAAGCTGGTATCCTCTTGCACGGTAGAGTAAACTAAAAAGAAAGGAAAAAACAAAAAACAAAAATATGTTATATGAAAGAGGAAAAATATATACCAAATTGAGAATCATGTTTTAAATTGTATTAAAAAAACAAAAACAAAAAAAAAGGCTAAATTATAAAAAAAAAATGTCCCTGAACTATGAAGTTTGTTTTAAAAATGCCCCTAAACTTTGAAAAGTTTCCAAAATATCCTTGAACTTTGAAAAATGTTTCAAAAACATCATTGTCGTTAATTTTTGGATGAAAACCATTAAAATTTTCAGTTTCATTAATACTTCTTAACTTTCAAATGATTTAAAAAAATAACCTTATTAGAAAATGCTAATTTTTTTTTTCCTTATCTCACCGTAAATTCTTATTCCATGAAAATTAATGATAAGCTTTACCTATTTTTCATGTATTCATACACTATAAGCTTTTCTTTTCTTTCAACACATCACACAAAGAGTTTGATTAGATTCTCAACAATGGTATTTTCGAAACATTTTTAACGGTTTTAACGGTTTCCATCCAAAAATTAACTGCAAAAGTATTTTTGAAACGTTTCGTAAAGACAAGGGATATTTTTGAAACTTTTTAAAGTTCAGGATATTTTTGAAAGAAAACCGGGTATTTTTGTATAATTTAGCCTAAAAATTAGAAACCCGAGTTTTTTCCTTTCACTGTAACGTGGCTTTTCTTCTTTGTTAACGCCGTCTCGTCCTGCAGCTCAGTTTCGCCACCGTCGTCTCCTCTCCACTTTCTTCCATTCTTCCTTTCGTATTCTTTCCTTCGGATTTGTATTTTTTCTGTTCTTCTCCCTCGCTTGTTAATCTGAACTTCCAATCGGATCTGAAGCAGAGCCAAGGCCGGAAAAGCTTCAACTCGACGCCACATGAGATAGGTATGATTTGGGATATATTTCGAGAATGTTTTTCAAATTACGCATCGATTATTATCGAGAATTTTGTTAGTTAGGTAGGGGGATTTGTGAGGAATTTTTGAGCGCCTTCGTTTTGAGATCAATTCGTTGCTGTCTGAGAGTTTGAATGGAAAATCGAACTGATTTGGGCGGATGAGTCTGTTCGTTCTTCGAGTGTGGTGGTGTAAGCAGATGAATCGACTCAGTTTAAGTCGAACTACTTGGGGGCGTTTGTTTCAATGGCTTGTAATGGGGTGGAACAGTAACCACCCACATCCTATTAAATTGCCCCTTCCTATTGGTGTGGGGAAATGTTGACTTTAGATCATGCTTTTGCAAGGTTAATTTTTCTGGGGGTGTTTGATTTTAGTTTGATGTTGGAGAGATTGATCGTTTTGACTGGAGTATTTGATTTATGACAATGTTATTTATTTTCTTTGTGTTTGTGTTTCATTTTGTTGTGGGCTGAAAATGAAAGCATGATGCAATTGACTGAACTACATCAGTTTGGTTAAAACAAGTTTGATTTAGAAAAGCATTGGTTTAGCTTGCACATATGATGAATAAGAACATCATTGTTTGGATAGATTTGGCATAAGATTGAACCAAACTAGACTGGGCGCATCCATACTTTCGTATTACATGACTTGTGAATACTCAACTTTGTTTTAGTCCCGAAACCCCCGTTTCCCAACCTATAATGAAATCCCTCTTGTTTGAGCATGAATACAAAAGAACTTTGTCACCAACGCCCGAAGAAAAATGTGGAATCTAGCGAGGGACCAAACCAAATGTCACGTTTGAAATCTATCAATCCGCAGAGAATAGCTTGAGTGACCTCTTGTCCAGTCTCAGCCCAAAAGGGAGGAACTCCAAACAACAAGATGTATAAAATGACCTCTGCACTCCATATGTCTGTTTTTGCCTTTCTAGTCCGTAATTTCGCTTCAAAACCTCTAGGCCCATGTAATATAGATTTCCAAAAATTTCCGTGATTTTTTTCCTGGCTTGAAGAATATTAGATAATCCAAAACCTATTGTCTTGGGGAGGGGAATTCTCCTTGTTAGCAAATAAGAAAATTTCGGGCTTCAAGTCTCTATGAATTACCCCATGCTTGTCGCATAGTTGCACAACCTTAATGATTGTTCTCATGATAGTAGCAGTTGCTCACTCTGAAATCCTCTCGCCACCATCCGATCAAAAAGCTCTGTCGCCCTCACACAATTTCATCACCAAATGCACTGCATTTTCATCCTTACACGCCAACTTCAAGTTCACAATGCTCAAATTCTTAGGCAAGTGCTTCATAATTGCGACTTCACGCCTCACATCCTCAATGTCCACAGTTGGCCTTAACTGCTGCATTGAAATACTATTAACCCTATAATCCCTCGTTTGGTGGTCTATACAAAGTTACATAACGTAGAAATCACGATGACCAAGCTCTCGATCCACCAAATACTTCTCAATATTCCCCTTGGGCACTCCATTCAAGACCGTAACTGGAGCCTTCTTTCCCGCATTCTAGTTTTGAATATGAGAAATGGTTCAAATATTATAGTGTCAATGCTAAATTAGTTCTTGAATTGGAGCCCCTTCTTTTTTTTTGTTAGTTCATGTTTTCTTGTTTGGCTCCTCTTGGGATGACCAGTTTTTTATGCCCTTTTTGTACTATTTCTGTTTTTCTCGGTGAAAGCTTGGTTTATTTTTTATTAAAAAATTTTAAATTAGTTGGTTTCCATTAGGGATGATTGTAATACATAAGCTTGTGACAGTAGAATGAAAGTCATGATGTGTACTTGATGTATGCAGGCTGGTTGCGTTAGGTTTGGGAGCTCTATTTCACTGCCGACCATTATGGTAATGTATATTTAAGTACTTATGGTGATTGCACATGCCAATTTCTTTATTAATTTTGTTATTTATTATTTGCTGAGAAGGAAATTATTTCTTTGTTGGCGGCTGAGAAATATAAAAAAGATAATGACTCAACTTCCAAAAGGAGTTACAGAAAAGTACTCCACTTGGCATATATCAAAAGAGTCATAACTTCAAAAGAGATTTGAGAATTTCCTGATATTTGTTTTATTTATTTAAAATATGTTTTGCATAGGTATTGTGATGACTGATGAGGTGGTATTATATTTTTGAAAATTTTTATTTTGATATTTCAGAATTACCTGCTTGGAGCTTTTAAGCCGTCTTGCAACATATCAATCGCATTTTCTGATGGGAAAACACGCAAGCAGGTATCCCATTTACAGTAGTTAGATGATTGGATGAATGTGAGAAAATGTTTGTTCCAATTCTCATTCAGATGAGTTTTTGAAATAAAAAACAGGTAGCATCTATGTAAGCTTATATTCTGTGTAAGCTATTGAGTTTTGCAATGTTTTTTGTTTAGACTTAATACTTCGCAGAATAGAGTTAATTTATTTAATTATTTTTCTTAACCCATTTTTTCTATAGGTTCCATTAAAGAAGGAAAATGGTCAGACGGTTTTGGTTCCCCTTTTCCAAAGTCAAGAGAATATTACTGGCAAGGTATATTTATTTTGTGAAATCAACATTTTCTATATCAATCTTTATAAACTTTGTTTTTTCTTTTTTTTTTTTGGACTTTGGAGACTGTTAGATTCCAATTTTCTTTTTTCTTATTGTGCTTCAGATAACTATAGATCCTCTACAAGGAAAGAAGGTTGACCACAATGGTGTTAAAATTGAGCTTCTTGGTCAAATTGGTGTGCACTTCTGCTGCTTTCACATCATGATTATTTTCTTTTATTTGTCAATGTATACATTTTTAACATTGGCAAGTTTCATACCCTTTTATCTTCTAGCTTTGAGGTTATTCTTATTGGTCTTTTTTTAATTAATTTTTTAATAAATTTTTTATTGGGGATATTTCTACATTTCCTTGTGTATATTTTTGGTTTCTTCTTGTCCTAATTTCTTTACCATGAGGCTACCTTATGCTAATCATGCCAATAACCATGCTTTCTAGACATCAATTTTTGATAAATTGATACTTTCTCTCTCTTTGAGAAATTGATATTAAGTTAGTTTCATATGCTCTTTTTTGCAGAGATGTATTTTGATAGAGGCAACTTTTATGACTTTACTTCTCTTGGTAAGTATTATATGTGTTCATTTTTGTCACTGTTTGAACTTAAAAAAAATATTATGGGAGTGCAAGAGGAGGCAAATTAAAGTATTGTCATCTTTGATGCATCCATTATGATGTTTTTTGCATCACTGTTATTTTACTTGTGGGACATGATCTTCAGCATTTTAACTTTTATTAATTTTTCCAGTTCGTGAATTGGATGTTCCGGGAGAAATATACGAAAGGAAAACGTACCCATTCGAATTTTCTACAGTTGAAATGCCTTATGAGACATATAATGGGGTGAATGTTAGGCTGAGGTAAGTAATCTTTTGGAATTAAGCTCTTTCTTTAATAATGTGGCTATCATATTTTCTGCTGGCTTCTGTTTTAAATGTTTACCAGCTTCACGCCGGTAATGAATTTCTCCTTGTTGATGCTCAATTATTAGTTTGATATTCCCTTTTTTTTTTAAAAAAAAATTATTTATATATTTTGGACATTTATTAAATGGTACATCGTGATATTTTAACATTTTTCTACTTTTAATATTTCAATTTTGTTGACTAAGAGATTTTTTTGATCGGGTGTTTTCTTAATTTCCTTTCTTAGGTATGTCCTCAAAGTTACCATCAGTCGTGGTTATGCAGGTAGCATAGTGGAATATCAAGACTTTGCGGTAACACTTCTTACCTCGTTTTCCTGTGGCATAGCATCCTGTTTCGAATAATGATAACGGATAGACATTTTGATATGCATGAACGTTGTAGAATAGTTTTATTTTTATTATTATTATTTTTTTTTAATTTTGAGGAGGAAACAGTATATTTATTGGTAAATGAATAGTAATCCCACATGTGCTTTGAGGTTTATTTTTCTCTTTAACAATAATTGACATGAAGCCTCCTGGTGTCGATGTGTTTGTAAGGTAACTCCTTACACGAGCTTAATATTGATATATCAAAACAACGATAGCGTGATAATAACCATTGAAATCAAATGAAGTTACAAGAACAGAAACATAAAGAAACAGAACGACACCCAGCCAATTTCTTGAGAGGACTGGTAACCTCTCTCTACCTTTCAATAATCCCAAAATAACGGTAACCCAGCACACAACAAAACCTGTCCATATAACAGACTACCAACTTCTAAAACCGAACAGGACACTTCCCACTAACTGTCCCTTTTTTTTTTGTTTTTTTTTGTTGTTTTTTTTTTTTTTTAAATTTATTTATTTATTTATTTATTATTTTAATAATAAATTATTATTATTATTATTATTATTATTATTATTATTTTATATAAGAAACAATTTCATTTCCCACTGTCTGTCGCCCCTGCAATTTCCCTTTTGCCCCTCCTATGATAAAGGTGTTGATAATTATTAGAGGCCTAACAGTATTCTCCATTGAGTTCTCAAAAAATCTTAGATCATATTGTATTTCAAGAAAAAATGTTCCAATTTATTTATAATTATTATTATTTTGAAAATGGCTTCATTAGCTCTTGCTTTTGCTTCAACGAAACGTTTGAATGCTCATACCTAAATTCCCAACTGTTGAAATTAGGAGATTTCAACCCAATCAGTTTGGTCTCAAGTCTTTTATAAAGTTCTAGCAGAAGTCCTCTTTGAACATTGTGAAGGAGCTCCCGTCAACTATCTCAAGAACCAGTTCGCTTGTATGTGGAATGCATATTGCCTATAAGTATTTTCGAACACATTTTTCAACAATAGATTAAAAAAATTTCTTTGACGCTATAAAAAAGACTTTTGAATGTTAGTAAAATTGTTTCATTTTCCTTATTTAGTATATTACTGAATTTTCTTTTTACTAAACAAGTCATTATTAATTGCCAACGTGAGCATAGTCAAATGGATAAAATATGTACCCTCGACCAATAGGTCAGAGGTTCAAATCCCTCACCCCACATGTTTGTCTCAAAAAAAAGTCATTAACTAGAAAGAGCTCTTAGTTTCCTACTGTTTTCTGAATCTATAATTAGGGAAACACTTGTAGCTTGCTTGTGTTTTGGCATATATTTGGGTATTTGATTGAAAAGTAGTAGTGGATGGACGGAGTAGGAGGGGAGCGAGCTATTGGGCTTATGCTTGTTAGATTTTGGCTGTTTAGTTCACTTGCTTTGTTTTATTATTTTTTTTTGCATGCTTTGGCCTCTTGTGTAGCTTATGCTGTCATCCTGTACTTGTATCTCTAGCATTGAAAGTTCCATTTTACATAAATTGCGGAGGTTGGTGGTACAAGGAGTCTAAACTCTTGTTTATCGGCATGGTTGTTTCTTTCTTAACATGTTAATTGCCTCAAGTCTATCTAGTCTTATGTGGATACTAAGCTTGTAATCATTCGTTTGCATCAGGTTCGCAACTATTCACCACTTCCATCAATCAATAATGGTATTAAGGTCAGTCCAGTAAATACCATACCCCATACCTTGAGCAATTTTGTACAACCATTGTCTTCTGCCGTTTTTTCTTGTTTTTACAATGACAACCATTTAGTTTATGCCTGTTAACTCATAATGGAATACGATGACAACCATTGAGTTTATGGTCGTTAACTCAGAGTGGAATACACTTGGGTTATGTGGTATGGTAGTTTACTTTTTCAGTAGCGTGAAACTCTGTCAATTATCAGTAGGTGTAATGCTTTCATGCTTATGTTGCATCATGGCGCTAATGGCTATCTATACCTGCTAAACAATGCTGCTTCTTTGTGGATTGTTTGTAGATGGAAGTTGGAATTGAAGATTGCTTGCACATCGAGTTTGAGTATAACAAAAGCAAGTAAGTGGTATAGATTTTCTGGCCAGGGTTTGAATTATGCTCTTACAAAATCTGCCTCCTCAAGTTTGTTTTAGATGATGAATTTATTAAATCTTCAAGTATTGGTTCTTTTGTTACCTACAAGATCGAACTTCTGTTGGCGTTTACAGAAGCTGGCCATGTTGGTTGTTTCATTGGTTACCTTTAAATTTTTGTTTTTTTTTTTTTTTTTTAAATTGGAAGCAATGGTTTTCCCACTCTTTTCTTTTAGAGATGGAAGGGTAAATTAGTTTCTGAGTGAAGAAAATTGGTACATACAGGTACCATCTCAAGGATGTTATCATTGGCAAGATTTATTTCCTGCTGGTGAGAATCAAGATAAAGAATATGGATCTGGAGATCAGACGTCGAGAATCAACGGGATCTGGAGCTAACACTCATGTTGAGACAGAGACACTAGCTAAGTATGAGCTAATGGATGGAGCTCCAGTTAGAGGTGTGCTCCAGATGCTCCTTTTCCTTTTTTTCCCATAAATAAATTATCTAATGCAGGGAAAGTAGCATATTTGTGTACCCAATGATAAACCTTGTTTGTTTCTTGTTCCATGAAACACAAACTTTTCATTGATATTTGAAACGTAACAAGATACTAAACACTGAGGACAAGCCCAACAAGGCGTAATCCCAATATAAAAGACTATATACAAAACCACCTTGAAAATCACAAGATGCTAAACTTTGTTGCTAACTTAGCACGTGGAAATGTGATGAAGATAGTCTGCATTGAAAGTTATTTTACTGCATCATGTCTTTTTTAGTTGCCAATAAACCCAAAAGCCTTCAAATAGCTTGTGCTTGCTTCTGTAGGTGAATCTATTCCAGTCAGACTGTTTCTTAGCCCTTACGAGCTGACGCCTACACATCGTAACATCAACAACAAATTCAGTGTGAAGTATTATCTGAATCTTGTTCTTGTTGATGAAGAGGACAGACGCTATTTCAAGCAGCAGGAGATCACAATATATAGGCTTCAGGAGACTACCTGAGTACTCATTTCCAAATACTGTTAGATAAAGTCAGTTTTGGAAGGAGATCAACTACTGGAAGCGCTCTATAGAGCTTTTTATTCTGGCAATTATCTATTTCTTGTCCAAGCAAAATGTTTGACTGGTTGCTTAGGCATGGAATCTTGGTGAGAGCATTTCTTTTGGTTGGTGGTAAGTCTGATGTGTTGAGATTGTATGAACATGTTTAGCAAATTGTTGCACCTTTCGTCACGAGCAACGGGATCTGGTTTTCGGTGTGCTTAATTGTAGATTATACTTTCGCATTGTGATATAAATCTTTCATCCTATTCCCATTTTTTTGTCCTAACTTAGCATATTGTTCAACAATTCTTTTGTTGATCAGAAGGAATAATATTATGCTTTTAGGATGCCTCAACTTTTCTACTTTCACAGGCTACTAGAATTTCACATCTTTTTGTTGTTTTCTTCTATTGACTTGTAGATGTGAATAAAATGGGATAGTCCTTAGTTTGTTTTTCTCTCTTTTTGGTTGTAGAAATTGTTTTTAGGTCCAAAAACTTTGATGCTCATAAGATGATGAGTTTTGTTTATATCTGAAAATTTTAGAGCCATAGTGATGCGGAAGGGATTTTGAAACTTCCAAAAAAATTAATTTAGGTTTCCCTCTTTCTCTTCCAAAAAAATTGGTCCGACTCTAGTAAAATGTAAATAAAATTATGTTGTCTCTTATGATATTGAATAATGGTATAATCTAATGGGTTAAGATACATTCTCAATTAAGAGGTAAAACATTTGAATCTCTACTTATGCTGTTGAATTAGCTCTTGATGTTGGAATAACTCCGATCGGGATTTGCATTGATGCTCAACGATCGAGATTAGCATTTCAATGAGATTGCTCTTCTCATTTATCAACTCAAGCAACTACACAATTCTCACCACATTAGAGGTTTCCTCTTAACATCTATGAAAGAAAATATTGTTGCACATTTGTTAGCCACTCATGCTTGCACCACCAAATATAGTGAGATTTGGTTAGAAGTTTGTTCTTCATGGGCTCATAGAATCATTCTCCCAAAGATGTCAATTTCTTTTCTTTTCTTGTTTTGTATTAAAAAAGAAAACTATGTTGTTGAATTAAAAAAAATAGAGAAAGTTTACTCTTTTCTTTTTTCTTTTTCCTTCTTTTTTCGAGAGCCATTTTTCTATTTCAACGATTTTTTTTAAAAAAAAAAAAAAAAAAATCCTTTTCTCCTTCTCAACTCAACTCCCATGGAAATGAAAGAGATAGGAATTGACAATAGAGTTTTTATTTTTGTTTATTTTTATTATTATTTTTAGATTGATGTGAGTTTTGTCTTGCTAGATATTAGAATTTTCCTTATTATTATTTTTTTTTTAAAAAAAGTTTCCTATATAAGATGATAAATGTGAACCCCTTTATTATTGGTGGATTAAATGCAAACAAAATGAGAATGACAAGTGTCACAACTTGCTTGTAAGTCAAAGCAATGACCTTTTAGTTTTCACAAGCCATCTTAGCACTATTTCCTAATGTCAAGCTATTATGTCCACATTGTTGGTATGGAACTTGGATGTATCTCCCAATTAGCTTTAATTTCATTTAGAATCTCAATCCCTTTTTTTAATGGTTGGATCCAGGTTTTCATCCCGAATTTTTTGGTTTGTATCAATTCAGTCTCTGGATTTTAAAACCTGTTCATTAGATTTCTGAACTTTTAATTTTGTGTCTAATAAGTCTCTAAATCTTCCCAAATGTTTTGCAGATTCTTAAAGTTATAATTTTGTGTTTGATAAGTCATTGAATTTTCAATTTTGTGTCTGTTAAACCATTTACTTATTCAAACACTATTTTGAAATCTATAAATCTACTATATATAAAATTGAAAGTTTAAGTTTAATTGGACATAAAATGCAACTCTATGTCTACCATATCAATTAATTTTCAAAATTTCAAACATGTCAGAGAGTTTTATGTCAGTTGAATTATGCTTATGTTGGTATATATATATATATATATATACATACATACACCATTGTTATTTGTTACCAATTATGTCTGTACATTACAATTTCATTAAACATGAACGTACATTACACAGTAATAATTTTGAAGAGGAAAAAAAAAAAAAATGTAAGCCAAGAAATTAATATTGTCGGTGGGTGACTTTACAATCCACAATAATTAAATTGAAATTTAATAAATCCTTTACTCCATTTAACTACATACTTGGAATGCAGCCCAAATTGCTACCTTATTTGTAGAAATTCGTCTCAATTGAAGATATTCTTCAAACAAATATAATTAATTCAATATTTAATTCTTATGATTCTTTCATATTTAAATAACAGCAAAATAAATGCAATTCAATTCTCAATAGAAATAATTTCAGATTTTAGAGGTTGTATGATAATAATAGCAAAGTTTTGTTTCTTTCCCGATATTCCAAATAAACTTTCGATCATTCTATTTTAGTATCTAAGCTTTATATTAACATAAACACGTCTTTTGAACTAATTCTATATACATTAGGTCATATTTAAGCTTTTTAAATCAATCCGAGTTTCTGTTAAATAATTGATGAAAATTAACAACGAAGTTTTATATCTATAAGTTTAAAGACTAAAATAAGCCTTAAAAGAACAAAAATAATATTTAACCAAATTTTAAACAAACAAACTTATAATTTTAATAAAAGGAATAAATATAACTAGAACTAAAGTTATTCACCAAATATATCATGACCTTTCGATTGAGATTATAATGTCTCAACACTCTGTAAACATCTGTCCAAGCTAAAAATCTCGAGGGTTGAACGTCTCAATGCTGCCAGATGCTCATGCTCGACGCCGCAAGTTTTTAGACCAGCGTCTCGCCACGACGCTAGGCAAATTTCAAGATTCTACCTTCCATATTTGAGCTGCGAAGATAGTAACAAAAAAAGTAATTTGATAGTGATGAGTGAAGACAAGTAAAGATATATGAGATAAGACGAGAAATTCGAATAAGTATCAACCAAGAGTCTAATATGCGCTCACCTTTGAGCCTGCAACTTACTCAAGCAGTGCATAGTGTCTGGAGAATATTGCCTATTAGTGTCCACATAGACATGGTGCAGACAGATTACAACCAGTTTGCACCCACAACTGCCTTGACAGCTTAGTATAACCATTAGTGTCCACATAGACATGGTGCAGACAGCTTAGTCTCGTTGGATAACCATTTGGTTTTTTAAAATTAAGCTCATAAACACTTTTTCACCTATAAATTTCTTTGTTTTGTTACCCAATTCTCCTCCATCTCAAAAACCAAGTCAAGTTTTGAAAACTACATATAGTAGTTTTCAATTTTTTTTAAAAAAAAATTGACAAGTAATTCAAATGTGTCATTAACAAAAACAAATCTATACGAATAAATTGAAAAAAAATCCGCATAATTTCCAAAAACCAAATGTTATCGAACAGAGTCAAATTATGAAATGACTCAAGAGTAATGATAGGAAGAAATTGAATACGACCAAATAATGGCTTGTTCAACGCCATTGTAAAGAGCATAGTGTTAGGTGAAATGAGTCAATCATTTATTCAAAAAAAAAAAAACCTCGTGTGAAATAATTCAAAGAATTCATATTTCCAATGTAAAGAAAATGAAAATGGCAGCACATTTCTGAAGACTTAGCTCCCAAAAATTTATGTCCTGCACGTCCTAAGCTTAGCTTGGAACAGCCCTACCGTCATTTGACATCTTTAGAACAAAACAACCTTGTTTTTAAATGCTTCTAATTTTTGGATTTCAACACCAGACTGTTAAAGTCAATGCATTGCTGTCCCTATCCACCATTTCTTTTTTGTATTTATGTTGCTTCACCATTAAAGCTGGAGAAAAATGGTGGGTCTTGCTCTTGAGTTTTAAAGGCTCAAGTTTGAAGCTTGGCCTCTGTTTTCATGGCTTGTTTCTGGCTCTGTTCTAGACCAGAGCAGAAACCCATCTCAGATTCTGTGAAAAATGTTCAAAAGAAGGAGCTTTTGGGGAGTCTCAGTGGGGAAGAAGAGTTCAGTTCTAAAAGCTCCAAAGCTCTGTCTGAAAATGGAAACAGAGTAATGGTGGTTGTGGATTGGAGTGATGAGGCTCGAGGGGCTCTGGAATGGACACTTTCTCATGCTGTTCAGAGCCGTGATACCATTGTTCTTGTTCATGTTCTCAAGAGTTTGAAGCTTCGAGGTGAGAATTTAGAAGTCGTTTGGTAACGTTTGTGTTTCTTGTTTTCGGTTTTTGAGAAACGAGAAACAGGAACAATAATGCTTTCAACTCTGTTTGATAACTATTTGAGTTTTTCTACCTATGAGTCTCTCTATCTTGTTATCTACTTTCTCAAAAACTATTCAAAATCCAAGCCTTCTTTTGAAAACTAACTAAAAGAAATGGTTTTTAAAAACTTGTTTTTGTTTTTGGAATTTGACTCAGAATTCAAATGTTTTCCATATTAAATAAGTGGTACGGAGACAAGCATACATTTCAAAAATAAAAAGTCAAATGATTATTGAACGGAGTCTTTCTATATTAAAAAACGGAAAACAAGAAACGAGAAATAGGAACAGTGTCCAACGACCTCTTAGAGCTTGGTTATCTGTTTTTCTGTTTGCAGAAAGAGATGGGTTGAGATGAAAGTGATTGTTTTTGTTTCTTTTTTGCAGGTTTTGAGTTTG
Source organism: Luffa acutangula (assembly GCA_036850905.1). Lineage (NCBI taxonomy): Eukaryota > Viridiplantae > Streptophyta > Magnoliopsida > Cucurbitales > Cucurbitaceae > Luffa > Luffa acutangula. The sequence goes on from CM072096.1 coordinate 1,442,675, forward strand.
GTAACAAGGTGAATTACATAAAGGCCTATGAGCTTCTCTTTTCTATGAGAAATATGTGCCTAAAGACAAGGCCTGAGGTAACTATAACTTCATATTAATACTATGCATATAGACATATGCATTGCATACAAATACATATATGTATCTAAATGTGTATAAGTCAATTGCTTTGAATAGGTGCAAGTAGAGATAGCATTGCTGGAAGGCAAGGAAAGAGGTCCAATAATTGTGGAAGAAGCAAAGAAGCATAAGCTTTCACTTTTGGTACTTGGTCAAAGAAAGAGGCCGATTCTTCGGCGTCTATTGAAAAGATGGGCGACGAGAAGCAATCGGAGGAGGAAGAAGAAGATGACGTGTCGAGCGACGGTCGAGTATTGCATTCAGAACTCATCTTGCATGACCATTGCAGTGAGGAAGAAGAGCAAACAGATTGGAGGATATTTGATCACAACCAAACGCCACAAGAACTTCTGGCTCTTGGCTTGATCTTTCTTTCTTCTTTTCTTTTCTTTTTGTGTAACATATTCTCTCACCTTTTAGAGTTATTACAAAGTGAACACAAAGTTTAGTCCTTCAAACTTGGACTTGCTATACTATAAAGTGGTTGGATGTTGCTGCATTTACTGGTAAAGTTGGGATTTTCTCACATGAATCAATAACATAAGGTTCTGAGATTGTAGTTTGTCCTACAGAGAGTTATAAAAAGATCCAGCTCTATAGTTCTATTGTTCAAGCACAATGATTGATGAAAGTTAGTCGGCCCGCCTTCGAATGGAACGATCAGTACAGAAAGATTCATTAAAAGAAAAAAGAACAGAAACTGTTAAGATACAGGTTGGACTCCCATAGAAGTCCTTTCATTTGTATTATCAACTTGAAGTTATCAATTACATAAACAACAAACAAATGTAGATGTATTTGGATTATACACAGACAATGCCTTCAAATGCTTTGTTCATTCCAGGAGGGCATCTTCTAGTGGATCAACATCTTCTGTCTTTTACTCATGCATCATGCCCAGTTTTGAAGTTGAACCAGGAAATGAAGTTGTATATATCCCATTTTCAGTCATTTTGAGGCTATTTGAGGTTGCCCAAATGAGTAACCATGTCGACAGGCAATTTCGTGCAGTTGATCGTAACCTGCAAGAACCCCAGCCCCTGCAACACCAACAAGCATATTGGCAGTGACTCCTCGAAAAAGAGCAGTAAAACCCTCGAGGCGAATGATCTCCGAAAATGCATGCAAAGCGCTACGGTACTTCACTGTTTGTCCAGAGGTAAGCATCATTCTCCGTCGCAGGGTGTCGAAAGGATAAGCACATACCCCAGAACAGGTTGTGATACTCCACCCCAATAAGAAACTAGCAAAAAAGTTTCCCTGTATAAAACAACAAACCACAAAGATTCAAGGACTTTGAAGGAAAGGTATAGAAAAGACATGCAAAGAAATTGAAGATATCCATGCTTATGACAAGAAGATATTGTATTTATCCAAGAAGCAGGTCCCCAGTCTATCATTTGTGGACTAGCTATTATGAAATGTAAATCAAAGAAATTGGTTTATAGATATTGTTGTTGTATGTTGAACTTTATGAAGAATATTTCAGTTGTTGTCTATTTCATAGATGAAGCCAAACATTAAGTTGTATGTTGAAGTGACTTCCATATCCAGTATCAGAATTGCTATAAAGCATAGGACCTGAATCTTCTGGTCAAAGTTTGAGATAAAAGTAACATGTCTACCTAGAAGAAGATGTACCAAATTAATTGATCTTGAATAGATAGATGTTTACCTCAAAGTTCCCAACCAAAACCAGAGGCTTTAAAGTGTCGTAAATCCCAAAATACATGCCCCTGTACAGAGTAATTCCCACGATTGAAACACTAAATCCTCGGTATAGACCGACGATTCCATCACTTGACAAGGTTTTTCTGTAGACATCGAGCAGCCCTTTAAACTGCCGCTGACTGTTACTGCCACAGTCCTTTGCATCTGTGCCTAGTCGAGTGCGTGCATAATCCAAATGATACAGAAACAAAGATGTTGTCGCTCCTGCAGCACTTCCTGAAGCAACATTTCCAGCAAACCACTTAAGGTATCCATCCTTCTCTTTTGAGCGCCCAAATTTTGTTTTGAAGTAACCTTTGAACGCAAAGTTGAAAGCCTATGGGCAATTCAAATTCTCTTCTGTAAAAACATTTGGAGATAGTAACATAAATTTAAAGCTTTGGTTATTCCAAAAACAAAATAAACTAAAAGTTCAAACATAAAGCCAAACAATTCTCAACCAGTTCACAATCTTGAATCTTCTCCAAAGTATCATCATTCATCAGTTAGAATGCATCAAACTTATGAGTAGAACTCTACAACCTATTCATTAAACCTTCATTGGGGGTTATGATGTTAATTCAGTTCCTCAACCAGTGCTCTCAAATTCATGATTTCACCCAAATGCTAATTCAACAGCTAATGCTATTAAATGAAAAAAGGGCATTGCCCAAATGATCAAGATATTGGCATAAAGAACAAGAGAACACAGGACAACCCAAGACAACCCAAGACAGATATCTTAATATTATTCTGAATCAAAGTTTAAAAGAAACCATCACCATAACAGTGACAGGGAATCCAATATAAAATCACATATAACATTCTCTATCAGCAGGAACATTCACAGACAAACCCACATCTGTTTAATCACATATAATTCTTTCAGCTGCTAATCAAAAGTTAATGACAAAAAGTACCTGAGTGGGGAAATATCGAATAACGTTAGCCTGATTTCCCCTCCAAAGCGACAACATCCCTTCTTCTCTCAAGACTCTTCTGAAACAGTCATGAATGCCCAGATATGGCTTCTTGAGATGCCCTCGCTTGATCATCTCTCCCTGATTCTGCAACAAAAGCTTGACCCTCTCAATCGGCGCCGCTGCACTTTTTGCAACAATCGCAGCAACCCCACCCATCACAAAATCCGCCGAGAATTTCTCGGATTTTGTCGCCATTACTCTCTCCTTCTCTCGCTGCAGAAGGAAATGGAAGAAAACATTTAATCCCTATGCGGCAAACATGAAACAAAACACAACCCAGAATGGAATCCATATATAAGAGATGATTTCTTGTAAGAAAAGAGAAAATGGAAAGAGCTAAGAACTATTGGACGTACGATTGGGAAGAGAGGAAAAGGGAGGGATTGAGAGAGATGACAATGGCGGCTTGAAATTGAATTGAAAAGGAAGGAGGCTGCGGATTTAAGTAATTTGTTTAATTAATGAACAAACTGGAACAAATTGATTCCTTTTCGTCTGTTCTTCCTCCTCCACGGGCGGGCGCGATGTATATCTCTTTCAAAAAAGGATATTTTCTCTTTTGGAGGACTATCGTTCACAATTTTCTTTGAAGTTCAAAAATGTTCGTTCAAGATTCCAACTTTTAATCTCTCTATGGTCAAATTGACGAATGGTTAACAAATTACATGTGTGTTTTTTTCCATGTTTTTTCGGTTAAATTATCCAAAAAAAAAAAAAAAAATCTTGAGGTGGATATCAATTCTACCTTGAACTTTCAAAAGTTTCGTTGTAGCCCTTGAAGTTTGTTTCCAAACGGTCCTTGGAGACATTTTTCATTAAATTTATGAATGAAAAATGATGAGTTTACATGTGTTTTTATTGTTTTTTCCATGTATATGTTCACATAAATAACGGTACATATACAAAACATTCATTTTTCATCCATAATTCAAGAGTTTTTGAAACAAAATTCAAACTTTGAGAGCTAAAATGAAAATTTTGAAACTTCATGTGTTTAATGAAATCAATCCCATAATTTAGGGGCATTTTTGCTAATTTAACCTTTTTCTTTTCCAAGTTTTTATTTATTTATTTTTATTCCAACCTTTTTCAATTTTATCATTTTCTAAAATGGGTGGATAATGCCCAAAGTTGACAGAAATTTAGAAGCAATATTTAGTTGGAGGAACAAAATCTTGACTTTTCATTGTTGGCTTAAATCTCTCTTGCTCTATATAACCTTGTGGTGAGGATACTTTTCTCATGTTGACTTCTCTTTCAACTCACTAATGTAGGTTAATTTTAACATTTACTAATAGAAATAGTTTTTTTTTTTTTTTTTTAAATACTAATAGAAATAGTTTAAATTAGAATTGTTATAATGTACGAATAAGATAATTGTATTTAGTTCTATATGAGAATATTATTAGATTTTCATAGACATTCATAAAGACGGATTATAACATATTTTAAGGTCCTTTTTATAATTTTGTTTTCAAATATTTTATTTCGATTTAAAAATTTTTCATATAAATATATTTTCGTCATAATTTTCAAAGTAATTTACGTAAATCTTCAATAAATTTCATTTTCATCACAACACTTGGAGTGAATGATTTGAATTACAAACTTTTTGATCATTAGCCAAAGTGAGCTTAGCTAATAATTGACATGTATCATCGACCATGAGGTCAGAGGTTCGATAACGAGTTATATATCTATCAAGTTTGTTGTTTTTTTTTTTTTTTTTTTTTTTTTTTTTTTTTTTTTAAGGAGAATATATCTATCAAGTTATGTTTATATTGACATATTTGATATATTGAGTTGATTTTTTTTTTTTTTTGAGAAATATATTGAGTTGATTTTAACATTACATTATTATTTTTTAAACATTAATATTACATTATTATATGTTCAATTTCATCAAAATGTATGGAATAGGGGCAAAAAATAAAAAATCATTAAAAATTAATTAAAAAAAATATGGCGGTTAGGAAATTCCCCCGCCAGAAAACTTCCACATCTCCGCCGCGCCGATTTACATGAAGATTTGCGTTCTAGGGTTTCCATTTGCAATCTGGGCAACGCCGATGCCCTCTTTTTCTCTGCCAGCAACATTTCAGATGAAGAATCCGAACACTTCGAGATCAATTGGCTCTTTACATGATCATAGTGCCATGAAACTCGTGCTTCTTATTCAAAAATTTCAGCTCCAAATGGCTACCAATCTGGTTGCTGCACTGATCGTCGTCGTCGTTAGACTTCGGAGGAACTGGATTTCGCATCAACCAAAATGATTGCAGGTCAGGGGATAACCAGTTCGAAGCTTCCTTCATAGGGTTTTTTTTTTTTTTTTTTTTGCCCCTTCATTATTTCGTTTTGTAATTTTAGATGTAATTGAAATGACACAAGGACTGAAATAGAATCATACAAAATATGGTTATAAATGGTCACACGTTCTGGTCATCATGTCCACAAACTTCTTCGTACAATTGCACAAATCTGAACCAAAGAAGAATCTACTTGAACAGAGAAAGTTGTTTGTAGAATATCAGTTGCATACGTTAGCTATGAGGTTTGTGGGTCCTGAAATGGTACATTTTACCAAAGAAATCCAATGAAATTTTTGGCTTGCTCGTAGATATAGATGCCTGTTCTGTGCATGTAAAGTAGATTATAATTCTATGAAGATCAGAGGCTTTTTTTGTTTGGGACATGGTTATGGCTGCTCATTAACGGGCTAGAGAAATTAATACGTGGTTGTTCTTTTTAAATTTTGAAATGTGTGGGTTTTATGCAATAATTATGGCGGTTGTGTTCTGTAATCTCCACAAATTTCTCCTTTTTTAACATGTTTAGGAACATAACTGACTCATCCCTCATTATTAGTCTTCCCAATAGTAACTTCCCCCAGTAATGCTGTCCCTTTCAAATTCAAAGGTTAGTTTCCCTCTCTCTCACTTTCACTCTCTCTGCAAAACTGTTATAGAAAGGCGAAAAGGAGGAAACATTGGACGATAGAAAAAGACACAAAAATGTCCACTCCATGGACAATGACACGGCTGGTGAGATGGCGAGTCAGAGACTGGGCTTCTTGCTTCTTAGCTTGCAGATTTCCTTTAGGTAAAACTTAAAAGTAACAGAAAATACCAGTATCTAGAAACAATCACTTTTAGCTGTCTTTGTCCGATTCCTTTTCGCTTTGTTATGTTAATAGTGAAGTAAGTTTAATCTTCTACAGACAATGAACCAGATAGATACTTCACTTCAACACCGACCCCAATGCCAATAAGAACCATGGTTTTTGACAGAAAGAGTATCGCCTCGAGAGGTAAGGCGAATAGCAAGAAGATGTCGAGGCAGAGAAAGGGTGAGAGTGAGAGACGGAGGAAGCGCTCCTCACCACAGGCTGAAGATGCCCCTGCTGTTGTTGCTGTTGAAAACAAGATGACTGATGATTCAAGTTGGCCACAATTTGAAGATGAAGATTACATTGTCTTCTGCTTCAAAGAAGATGGAGCATTTGATGTTATAAAGAATGGAAATACAGAGGCTTCCAATTGCATTGATTTGGTTTCAGCAAGTTCAAGACCAGTTAGTCGGAAGGTTTATATAGAACCTAATATTTTATTCTCTTATCATATGATTCTATATAAAAGGTAAAGAAATCTCTCTCTTTTGCTAAACAGCTTAATTATGGTGAAGATGATAAAGCAGTCAAAAGATGCAGTAATGAGAAGAAGATAAATGGAGATGCACGTGATATTTACCCCACAAATGATGGAGATCACATTATATCACCTCAAAAGGTACAAAATCTTTACCATTTATGTATCTTTCCATTATAACAGAAGGACTGCGCACTTAAAAAATCACCATAATCACAAATGCGAAGATTTATTGTTGTTATTTGCTGCTTGGCTTAATTCTGAGTTGGGTTCTAGGATGAGGAGGGAGAAATGGAGAATACTTTCATGGATAAAGAATCAACCATGGATGAGAAAAGAATGGCGAATCACAATGAGGTGATTGATGACCGTCCGATTGTGGCAGTGCCTACTGAATCAAGTGACTCTAATCATTCAGATGTCAGCAATGGCTCCTTCGCCTTTCCTGTGTAAGTCTTCCCCAAAAAAGAAATGATAATGATATAAAGGAAAGAGATGGAGAAATGTTATTAAGTTGGTAAATGAATTCTAATTCTTGGTGAGACTGTGCAGGTTGGGATTGGAGTGGAGTGGAAGTCCTGTGCAAATGCCAAAATCAGAAGGTTTGCAGCTGAGAAAGCACAAGGTGCGGTGTGTAGGATTCCAATGTTGTAAATTCTGAAAAGGATTTCCTTTATCTCTATTGTCATTCGAATTCCACCAAGATTGGATTATGTATGGAATGGCAACCAACTTTTATCTACCAATTATTGTGTTAAACGACCCATAAAAGGCACATAAAATTGAATATCATTTACGTTTTTGGTCAATCTATGGAGTTCTTATCTGTGAAAAGAAGCTTTACAATGTGAACTATGTTGAGGAAAATGATGCAAATTTGTTATGAGGAGTAATTTCATCATAGTTTCTTCCAAAATCTATCTTTCTTTCTTATACCAAGGCATCTTCCTAGCGCACAACCAAGCGTGGCATGCTTCCATTAGATATATCATACAAAACGAAACGAAACAAATGTTATCTTTTTCACACTCCACGAATATAACTCGAGTCACCTTATAGCAACCACAATATTAAGTCGTAGAAACTATCATAGAAATGCTAGCTGATACCAAAAGAAGCAATCATGATGTTTACATCGAGTGCAAATGTTCTAAAATTGAATGACTAAAAGTCTCGATCTTGCAAAACAACCATAGATTCAATGTAAGACTATATAAATCTTTTAACTCATATATAAGAAAGCATATCAAAACCAAAATCAAAATTTGGTTTAGAAGTTTGTTTTTTGACATGTGGGATGGGTCATGGGGGGTTTCGAGTCACATACATTTTGATCATTAGTACACGTTTTATGTCAATATGCTCACATTGATGGTTTTGAAGTCTTTTTGGGAACTTTTGACCTTTTGATTGAGGGTACATGTCAATTACTGTTATGTTGACGGTTTTGAAGTTGAAAGGCTATATATGGGCAATTCAAATGCATCATATTTATATTTATACAATATTAAAGCTTCCTTGATTCTGCAACAAAACAATCGCTGCCACAATCAAACCACTTAATTACCTTTGCACTGCAGTTATTACATCTTTTAATCTCTTTCATTATCATCAATCAATCAAATAAAACAACAAACTATTCAAAATTCAAATTCCAACCATCAACGAATCAAATCAAATCTACATATATAAATACATTCTCGGCCAACCGGAACCTGCGTTGTTGTCGACGGCGTTTTCAAGCTAGTCGAGCTTCAGACAAAACTCACTCCGACATAGAACCAACAAGGTAAAAGACATCGAAAATGAATACACTAATCTTCTTGATTGCCGTTTTTAACATTTCTGCATTTCATTTCTTATATTCTTCTGTAACTCAATCAGCATTTGAGTGTGGATAGAAAGGTTCAATTTATAAAAAAAGATTACACTTTTATTGATGGGTTTGTGTTTTTTCTACGATTACAGAAATCTGCAGTTGCTAGAATTCAAAAGATGTCAAGGCTGAGAGAAGATGAGAGTCAGAGACAGAGAAAGCGCTTCTCACCACAGGCTAAGTCGACTGATGATTCGAGTTGGCCACAGTTTGAAGATGAAAACTACATTGTCTTCTGCTTCAAAGAAGATGGAGCATTTGATGTTTTAAAGAATGGGAATTCAGAGGCTTCTTCCAACTGCATTGACTTGGTTTCAGCAAGTTCAAGACCAGTTAATCTCAAGGTTAATACAGAACCTGATATTTTATTGTTTATCTTTGTCATATAAGAAAGATAAAGAAATCTCTCTCTCTCTCTCTCTCTGTTAACAGCTTAATTATGGTGAAGATGATAAAGCAGCCAAAAGATGCAGTAATGAGAAGAAGATCAATGGAAAGGTATATAATCTTTGCCTTGAAAAATCACCATGATCACAAATGTGCTTGCTTGGCTTTATTCTGTGATGAGTTGTAGGATGAAGAAGGAGAAATGTATGAGGTGATTGATGAACATCTGATTGTGGCAGTGCCTACTGAATCAAGCGACTCTAATCATTCAGATGTCAGCAATGGCTCCTTCGCCTTTCCTGTGTAAGCAACCCTTCAAGAATAGATGTTATTAAGATGGTAGATGAATTCTGATTCTTGGTGAAACAATGCAGGTTGGGATGGGAGTGGAGTGGAAGTCCTGTGCAAATGCCAAAATCAGAAGGTTTGCAGCTCAGAAAGCACATGGCTCGTTGTGTAGGATTCCAGTGTTGTAAATTCTGAAACAGAGACTGAAATTGAGATTGGACTCTGTTTGGAATGACAACCAAGTTTTATTCATCGATTCTCGTGTTCGACGATGATTATTGGGGCATGAAATTCGATATTACTTACATTTTTGGTCGATCGAAGCGTTACAAGGTGCGATTATGGTTGAAGAATAGAATGCAAATAGTTGCTCTTACTTGAATGGTTTTGAAACCAGATATTTTCTTTTGGGAACATTCTGTAGAGAGAGAACATAACAGAGGAACACATCATGACTATGGCTGTTTCAATCCATTCATTAGTTAGAGATGAGAACATCTAAGATCTATCTTTACATCATACACAAATCATTAGAATTTCTTCAAAAGTTATGAGGCTTGTTTTGATCAAACAAATCCAGTTTATCCAAACTGCATCAGAAAACGAGAGAGATGGATGTTCAATAATTGTAGAACAAGACGTCTCTCTAGCGCACAACCGAGCGTGGCACGTTTCGATTGCACATAAACATGGGGAGGTTAGATACATCATACATACAAAATGAAACAAATGTTTCCACTTTCACATTCCACGGATAATATATTATTACAAATAAATAACTCAAGTAACCCTATGGAGAACAACATATTATGCCGTAGTAACTATCAAAGAGAAATGCCAGTTGATGATCCCAAAAGAAGCAACCGTGATGTTTGAACCGATGCATCTAATAAACGTCTGAAACTTTTGTTTTGAGAACGAATGACTGAAGACGTGATCTTGCAGTTGCTGCAGCAGCAATAGATTCTTCATCTTGCCTTGCCTTTGCAGCAGCAACAGCAGCTACATATGCTTGTCTTGCTTCTTCCATTCTCTGCATTTCCAAGTCGTCTAAATCATCCTGCATGACAAAAGAAATGGTTTCAAGTCATTAGAGGTCAACAATGAAGACAAAACAGTCAAAAGTAATTGTGGCAGAAAAAAAAGGAAAAAACCAAATCCTACATGTTTTTATGCAAAAGTAACAACATGATATGCCTGAGCACATAAAGAATAAGCATGCTAATCTTTCCCATCAATAAAACATATGGCTGAAAGTCACATCATAGCCAAATGCAAATGGGAGGGGGAAGGATAAGAGCGACAAGCTGGATTGTCACAACTTTGTACTATAACCATAGAAACAGACTGCTACAAACTCATGTATGGAAAGCATATCATAATGTGCTCACAATATAAGGACAGCTCTCCGGGAGATACAATGAAAGATTATAATCTTTAACACGTTCATTGCAATCATTCTTTGTCAAGCCTTCAAGTAACAGCATAAACGATGAAACATCTCCTTGCGAGGACTTCAGCTCTTCTTGAAGTTCTTCTATTTTTGTATTTGACGTCATTACCTCCCATTGTATCTTCTCCAAGGCAGCTTGCTTATCTGCAAGCTTAATCTGCATATTGTAATTGATTTAAACAGTAGTTTAGTCATCCATCTTTGTTACATAAAGAGAATGTTTACTATCAGAAAACTGTCAGGCATCTTGACATATCTATAGGAACCTTTGCATCTGAAAGTTGGGAATGAATAGACTTTATCATAGAATCCTTCTCTGCAGACTGGAGACTCAAAGCATCAAGCTTTGCGTAAACAGTGTTCATCTGGTCCTTTGACATCTCCGCTGATTTTAGAAGTTCATCCTTTTCAAGCAATTTATTTTGCAGATCCTCAACTTGTTCTCTCAATGTGATTAGTTCTTCTTTGTCCCTTTCTGATACCAAAGAACTTGAGGAGAACATTGCAAAGCTATCGGCATCTGGATTATCAACAACATTGTGAGCTTGGTCCTTGTCCCCATGATCTTTTTTCTTCTTGGGTGGAACAGATTGGCCATTATTCCTACCTTTATGTTCAATCTTCAAAATACACACAAAAAGAGTAAAAAAATCATCAATTCAGGAATGCACAAAAAGAGAGTCAATTATAACATGGAAAAAACTGACATTACGAGGCAATGGCAACAAAATAAGTATAAATTAGAAAGTCAAAAGGCTCTGCACTTAAATGAACAGAATACGACACAAATAATACAGTAAACTCTTCCTGACTTGAAATCTAATCGCTTCATCTACATACAGAAAATTGGAAAATACGACCCGCTGAATTCTTAAAATCAGAGACAAAGTGACTACAAGAAGATCAAATGACATAAGAGCTTAAAGTACTTACTTTCCTGTGTAAGGATTCTCTAGAAGGTGTCTTAGTGTAAATCATTGTACCCCGCTTCGTGAATGAACTGCTCACTTTCCGATCCTAAACCGAAACAAAAACCCAAAACAACAAACATCAAAAACCAAAACAGAAAGAAAGAAGAGAGACACGAAACGAAGAACTTGGAATTCGACAAGAAATCACAGAACAACACAATCGAATTACATTTTCAACCGTTACACCTTCCTCGAATACAGAAACATGCAGCGGATGAATTAATTTCTTTCCTAACATTCCCCCGTTTCCCATTTCTGAAAATAAACAACTCCAGGCTTTCGCACCCCATGAGTAGAATTTATACAAACCTAAAAATAGTACGATTACAAAATCAAATTTCCTCGGATCACGGGACTCACGACAGTACCCCCCCCCCCCCACCCACCTAGTACCACAATAACAAAATTCAGACAAACCCCATTATTCCCCTGCATCTAAACAGTGAAAAAGAGAGTTCAAAAGCGAGGAATTACAATAAGAGACTGAACGAGCGGCACGATCTCGACGAGATTGTCGAAGAGTACGCGATCGACATTGCCATTGGCGCCAGCAGCGGTGGCTGCCGAAGTCGAATTGGATGCGTTGGAGAGTGATGAGTGAGTGAGGCGGCGAGTCGGGGAGGAGTTGGGGTCGCCGGAAAGCCATGATTTCTGGTCGGCGAAAGCAGAGTTGTCTTGCAAATCGACGAAGTGCTGAGGCTCGAACATGATTGAGAAGATGAAATCTTGAGTGATGAGGAAGAATTTTGAGAGAAATTGAAAACCCTCTGAAAGTACCAAATCAGAAAGGAAAGCAAGAGAGTGAACAAGGAAAAGAAATTGGACAGTGAGAGTCGTTGGACAAGAGTTTTGAAATTCGTTCCCTTTAGGATCATCGACGACAGCGTAAAAGTACCAAAATACCCCCACGACTTTCTACTAACCACAGCAATGCCCTTTTTTTTTTTTTTTTTTTTTTTTTTTTTTTTTTTTTTTTTAATTTAGGATAATATTAAAATTAGCTGATATGATATTTAGGATAATATTAAAATTAGATGTTCCCTAAATTTAAAAGAGCATTTTTTTAGTTAATCCTCCAAATTTCTAAAAATTGAGAAAATTTTTAAATTTATGTCACTCACCCAGAATATTCACCATCTCAAAATGTATAATTGAAAAATATTGAAATGTAAAGGTGTAAATTAAATAAAATTAGCAACTTTTTTGTTTTGAGTTCATTAAATTAGAAAATTTAAAGAAAGTTAACCCGTCAAGATATATATCATCATCCAAGAGTGAGTTTTGAATTCCCTCATTAAAAAAAAATATTAATATTTTTGTTTTTTTTTTTTGGGGAATTTTTAATAAATATTGCTTTGTTTGAGAACAATATTTAGCATAAAATGATATTCTTATTGTTTTATTTGTAACGTTATGTCCAAATGAACTGGTAAAATTGCATTTGAATTATTTTTTTTAGTTCAACAACATTTTGGGATGAATGATTCGAACCTCAACATATGTCAATGAATTAACTTTAAAAGAAAAAAATAAAATAAAATACTAGTTAGTGAAAGAGGGCAAAATTGGACCTTTGGAATATATAACGTTATTATGCTAAATAAAGGGGGAAATGGAAATTTCCTTTAAGAAAAGGTATATTTCCACTTTAGGTTTAACTCATTCTCGTTGGAACTTATTAATTAGCGGATTTTATTTAGGTAATAATTGGTTTTTGTCGACAAAAACATTGTTCGACTGACATAAAATTTGTAATATTGATCAATAGGAAAAAAATTTTACAAGCTTATTTTATTTTATTTTCATATGTATTTGACAAGCTAATTAAATCATTAGTAATTGTAATGTTAGCATATCTTTAAAACGTGTTGTAAAGAAAAATTGCATATCTTTAAAAAAAAACGTTGGCTTAATTATATTAGGTTAAATTATAAAAAAAAATCTCTAAATTATGATATCAGTTTCAATTATCATCCTGAACTTTCAAAAGTTTCATTTTAGGTTTCAAAGTTTGAATTTTGTTTCAAAACAACATTTGAAAGCATTTTTCGTTAAATTTATAGACGAAAAATGACATTGCTTATGTGAACATATTTGAACATATACATAGGAAAAAAAAACAATAAAAATGTTGGCAAACACATAGTTCAGGGTCGTTTTGAAACAAACTTTAAACTTTAAAGGTTAAAATAATGAAACTTTTGAAAGTTAGAGGTATAATTGAAACAAATGTCATAGTTTAGAGATATTTTTTATATTTTAACCATTAAACTACTAACTAAATTGTGAACTAAAAAAAACTTATCAGATACAAATGAAAATAAAATAAAATAAAAAACGAAATTACGCCGTCTGTGGGGATCGAACCCACGACCACGTGGTTAAAAGCCACGCGCTCTACCACTGAGCTAAGACGGCAACTGTTTTTAAAGTCATCTTAAATCTGTTAAATCTTATTCCATTGAATGCCTTAAGCTACTATTCAAACTTCTCTTCCTTGTTCTAACCATTAATCACAAAGCAAAATATTTCTAATCTTAATTAAAAAAATAAAAAAAAAACCCATTGTCAGCCGATTATTTAATGAGGCTGTTTCTTTAAAGCCGTCGATGATAGATCTTAAAATTTTTATGTTTGGATACAAAATCAAAGTATTTTTATAATTTTTCTCATATATCTAACAGTAGAAAAAACGTCAAATGTTTATATAATTCCTCTCATACATTTCGTGGTAGAAAAAACGTCAAGATATAATTCCTCTCGTGTATCTAGCGGTAGAAAAGGCTTTGGTCTTTATCTGATCCTAATAACAATTCACCCCATTTAAATTGAGGTAATTTTATAATTCCTTTCATACATCTCGTAGGTCTTGTTGTAGTGGCCTTTTCCAATAATTTCTTGGGATGGAAACTAAATTTTGTTTTGGGATTGAAAAAGCAAGCAAACTTTTTATTTAAAAAAATTACTGATCGTATAACAATTCATTCTTGTGTGTAGCGTGCGGGGCCATGTCGCCCGAGCGATCATAGTACGACCGCTCATCAAATATCAAAAAAATCTGTAGATCTCACTTCCCTTCCACATACTATAGCCAGAAGGGATAGCGTATCTACAGAAGAGAGAGTACGACCCCTTACCCTTAATTTAGTTTAAACGAGGATCGAATGCCTTTATGTTATAGGTTGTGTTAAGCATGCTTCTTTGACAGAAAACAAACTCTTTTTCCATGACAACAGTCGCGACTGTAAAAGGGCGGGGCGGTAAGCTATCTATCAACAACATGGGGGTTGTTCTCCTTTGTTAATGCTACTAAGAACTGGGGTGAGCGAAATTTTGTAGAGGCTCGAAGAGGGGCTTACTAAGCGAAGGGTCGAAGGCGGCTTTGCTATCGAGACTACTATACCACTGAAGGGCGGCAGGCAAAGCTACAAGGATCTCGTGGGGCTTTCTTTGTTCTCATGTCAGAGTGAGGGGCCTTATCCATCCGCCAATAGCAGCATCCATAACACCTCGATGATAAATATACATTAGGTTTATTTTTCAATCCCTTGTTAATTTTACATTAGGTTAAATTATAAAAAATAAGTTTCAATTGTACCCTTTGAACTTTCAAAGGTTCCATTTTGAGTCCTCAAAGTTTGTATTTTGTTTCAAAACAACCTTTGAAGACATTTTTTTCGTTAAATTTATGGACAGAAAATGATGTGTTTACCATGTATCAACTTATGTGAACATATTTGAACATATATGTGAAAATAAACAATAAAAATACATATAAATACATCATTTCTTTTTCTACAAATTTAACGAAAAATATCTCAAAGGGTCATTTTGAAATAAATTTCAAACTTCAAGGACTAAAATGAAACTTTTGAAAGTTAAAAGGTATAATTGAAACCAAAAGATTATTTTTGATAATTTAAAATTTACATTATTTAAATCCTACATTCCTACTAGAACATTCGGCCTACGGTTCTTTCCCTTTTGACCCTGCAGTAACCACTCTCTTTAATTTCTGATCCACAATTCCAATTAGAAATGGCGATCTGCTGCAACGTGCTCGATTCCTGTAAATCAATGAACGCCTACAACAACAGCAGCTTCATTAATTCCTCCGATTTGCAGACTTCATCTTCTCAATCTCCGCCTCGATTCAATTGTTGAAAGGAGCAGTTAATCCGCAGAATTTGAACCAGGAACCTCCATCGATGCCGTTGGAAATCCCAACCATTCCTTCTCTTTCACCACTTCCCGAAAAATCCAACGATCCAAATCCCTCGCCTTTCGACCTTTTCTCCGGCCGCCCAACCTCCGCCGTTCGCGCCTCCCTTCCATTCTCAATCCAACCGTAGCAATCACCCACCTGATTTAACTTCAACGCCGTCGTTCCACCAATACATCCCAATACAAACGGAACGCTCGAACAATTAGTAATCGTGCTCGAATCCACCGCCGATCGCGCTCCGGTAGTTGTGTTTTCAGTGAAGAGGCGGCTAGAGCTAAGAACTTCAGAGTTCGATGGCGAATCTCTCGCAATTGGAGGCTTCGATTTCGAATTCTTCGATTTGCGGCTTCCGCCGCCGACCGAAACGTTACGGAGGACACCGTCGATGGTCCAATAGCGTCGGCAGGACTTGCAGAAGTGGCGAGGCTGAGAGTAATTGTAGTTATTGTAGTAGCAAAATTTAGTATCGAAGGAATCGCACCTAGGGCACTGCAGAGCCTTCGTCGATCAGACGTTCTGCAAATTCATGAGTACCGAATCGAGAAATTCAACGCCCTAATTTCGAAATGCGAGAGGTTCGAGCTTGTGGCCTGTATATATGGAATGATTGTTGCGATTAGGGTTGAAAAAGGAGGAGGACGTCAGGGTTGAGGTCGGCAGCGGCGGCGGACGGCGGAGGAATGGGGCGGAGGCGGATGTCAGAGCGGAGACACGTGGAGAAAGAGGGAGTGAGAAGGATGGCTTTGTCGGCCATTTAGAGTTGGGGAGCGCCACGTAAGCATGGAGGGAAAGCTGAGCTGTCAATGAATGTTGGATGTGAGTGATGTCGTACGATTTATCGAATCGGATTCTTCGAATGTGTTCGTATTTTATTTGTGTTCTGAATTCTGATTATGAATTTATGATTTATTTTCTAATTTTCAAAAAGAAAAAGTTATGATTTTTTTTTTAATATAATGAATGTGTTTTGGGTTTAGGAAATGTGGGGTTTTGTGATTTGATTTGTTATTGGTGTGAAAGATTGTGTCGGCCTTTTACTTTTGGATATTAAAGTTGCATGTATTTTGACTTTTTGCAAAAAAAAAAAAAAAACAAAAAACAAAAAACAAAAAACAAAAAAAAAATCAAAATCAAAATATCAATATCAATATTATCAAATTAAATTTAAAGAAAATATCAATGAATATATCGATAAAATCTCTCGTTGTTTTTTTCTCATTTTGTGTTTGCTTTGGTGAGGTCTTTCTTATTTAATTAGGTTATAACTTTAAAGAAAACGATCTAATACGAGAAGTTATGTTGATGTTGTTGGGTGCCTTTCGAGGTTCCCTCTCTAGTCCGACATCGATTCTATGAATTAAATTGTTTCTACTTTCAAACTAAGTTATACATCTCGTTATTATTATTATTTACATTTATATTAGAGTCATTAGATGATATCTTTTTATGTTTTGTGGATATTAATGAAGATATTGGAGATATCAATTAATTTTCAATATTCACGTTGAAACCCTCGGATTTATAGATATTTTCGTCTTTGGTAACAATTGAAACTCTGTATGGATAATTTGTTACCAAACTTGATTCTTATTGAAACTAAGTGAGTTTGGAGATTTTGTAACATTGTTTTTCTATTTTTATTAAAATTAGTGAATGAATTAGTATAATTTGAATAGAAGGTAAACATATTCATCAAATGATGGCTCGCTTCTGGTGGGGTTCTAGTGAATCCAAAAGGAAGATCCATTGGAAAAAATGGGAGGTAATGTGTAGACCTAAAGAATATGGAGGGTTAAATTTTCGTAATCTTTCTAAGTTCAATCAAGCTCTACTGGCTAAACAAGTTTGGAGATTATTCAGTAATCCATGCTCATTAGCCACTCGTGTGCTAACGAATTGTTATGCACATCAAGGATCGTTGTTGACTGCTCCTGTTAAAAGTTCATGTTCGGTTTTTTGGCGAGGATTCGTTTGGGCAAGAGAGTTAGTTTCTATGGGGATGCGTCGAAGAATTGGGAATGGAAAATCCACTAGTTTCTATCATGATCCGTGGATACCAAAAGAAACATCATTTAAACCAATTTCCATTACATCAACGGAGGAGAGGTTGATTGTTAAAGTCTCGGACTGTATTACTCCATCATATGGATGGAACATGGACATGCTTTGTTGTGAGGTGCAAGCAGATGATGTTAATTTGATAGCCACAATTCCGATTAGTGCTCGGGATGAGGATGACAAGTGGATTTGGCATTATACTTCCACTGGAGAGTATTCAGTGAAGAGTGGGTACAAATTGCTTATGAATTCAGAATTGTATTTGGAGTCATCCAGTATTAATGTGCAAAGAGGGTGGTGGGATAACTTGTGGAAGACTAAAATTCTAGCCAAAATCAAACTTTTCATTTGGAAGGCTTATAATCAATGTTTGCCTGTCAATTGGTGCTTATCAAGACGGGGTATGAATATATCTCCGATGTGTTTGGCTTGTAGTTCAAAGATAGAGACAGTGGATCATGCCTTAGGTGGATGCCACCGAGCAAGATTAATATGCTCTCATATTTTTCGGAGTGTCGATCTGAATATTCGACACGATAACAATTTTGCTGATAGACTCATTTGCTTGGCTCAATATTTAAATGCTGAGGAATTTGAAAAGGTATGTATAGCTTTTTGGGCTATATGGAATGATAGGAATAGTTTGCTTCGTGGTGTGCAGGTAATGCCGTGGGAGCAGCGTTGCGAATGGATCTACGATTATTGGAAAGAAACAAGGCCGATTAAGAGTAGTGAGTGGGTTGAAAATGTAACTCAAGTAAGACTTACTAATGTCAGGGATGATATTTATAAGTTATACACAGATGCCGCCACTAGCACTACTGGTAATATGGTGGGTTATGGAATGGTTGTATTGGGACCCACAAACAACATGGTAGCAGCTATGGAGATGGTAGAGTTAACGATGCTGTCTCCATTGTCTGCTGAAATTCAGGCTATATTACAGGGTATCAGACTTTTGCAGTGTTTGCATTATATGCATGTTCTTGTCTATTCTGATTCGTTGAATGCGATTCGTATGTTACAGGGGGAGTTGCAGCCTTCTCCCGATGTGCATCACTGGATCTTACAAATTCAAACAAATTCAAGATCTATGTTCTCAGTTTGCATCGTTTAATTTCTTTCATATTCCTAGGACTAGAAATAGGAATGCAGATTTGTTAGCTAAGGATGCTCTAGTCCAGTCTAATTCTATGTTATGGCTTAAAGACTTTCCTTCTTGGTTATCGGCAGGAGTTTCTCTAACTTGCTGCAAGTGTAAGATGTATTCCATTTATTCTTGTTAATGAATACGGTTCTTCTGCTAAAAAAAAAAAAAAAAAAAATAGAAGGTAAACATTGAAACACTTGCCTAAGTTAATATAGGGATGAAAATCGATACAAACCAATACAATTTTTGGTTTTTTTACAGTTTGTGTTTTCTTTATTGCAAATTAAAAGCAAAAGCGTTTTAATTTGCAATAATTGCACATCATTTGCACATCATTAAAATTTAATTTGAAAATTAGTTTTAATTACGCATACGTGTTCAATAGCTTGTGAGTTTTCATTAATAACTTCCGTTAAATATAAGAAAAATGGTAAGATATATAAGATTCATGAGAAAAAAAAAGTGTATTTATTATGTGAGATTATTAGGTAAACAACATTTTGTTCACATTCTATGTATAATTATTCTCTAGAAGTAAAATGAATTATGTCATAAACTCACAACATTCTTTGCATGTTAATAATCTCTTAAAACAATTAGCTAGAGAATTAAATGGACATTAATCTAACCATGCCTTTTTTTTTGTATCGACACTTTATACTAATTATTATTATTTATTCTCATTCCAATTGTAATCAACATTCCAAGTTAAGTAGAATTTTAAAAGAATGATATTTATCTATTCATACTTTAGACACGTGGTGTGCTTTACTCTTTCAAGTTAGATACATTAATTTTTTTTTCAAAAAAAAAAAGATACATTAATTTTTTCGAAAGGATAGACAAAACATGTTTAAAAGTTGAAATATTACGACAATAATTTAAAGAGTATATTTGATATCTTTATTTGATTGAAAAAAAATATTAGGAGCGATCGATCACTTTTGTGGTTAAACGGACCTCTTGTGACTATTAGAATGGATGATTCTAAAAACATATGATTGTCATAAAAATTAGCTATTTAAAGAAGAGATAGATATATATCTTATATAATTAAGATCGATATATTTATAGTTCTAAATTAATTTTTTGTACTCAAAACAATATAATCATATCAAACTTTTCCTACATTTCAAATATATGAAATGTGTAATATATAATGTTGTCCACTAATTACAAGAAATATTGGTATTTTTAAAAAAAAAAAATAATATCAATTGGCCCCACTTCAACAATATATTAAAATTTTGTCATTCACATTCAGAGTACCAAGAATGAAATGAAATTATAGCCTCCTAGCTAACTTTCTAATTAAAAAGTATAATTGAATTGATTCAAAGATTTATTAATAATGCTTACCAAATCTCATGTTGTTCTACACCACAAACACTTACAAAATTCTAAAAATATTGTAACCAAAACTTCAACTAACTAATATTAAAACTCACTGAGTTAAAATGTCAATATTAAAAAAAAAAAAAGAATAATCATAAATTATTAGGCAAGTTGAATCTCACAAAGAAAAAAAAACGTATAAATTGAGTAACATATCACATATTCAAATATATAAAATTTCGTGCCAATAGTTTTTTTTAGTTGAACAACATGTAGGGATGGAACCAAAGTGAGCATAGTGACGTGTACTCTCGACCCAAGAGATCAATGTTCAAATTCTCCCCAAATTTTTCTTCCCAAATGTATTGAACTAAAAAAAACATATAGAGATGGAAGAATTCGAACATCCGTCATTTGGGTAGAGGATAAATGTTTTAACTAGTTGAGTTATACGTCAAAGTGAGCATAGTTCAACGGTTAATTGACATATACTCTTGACTTAGAGGTCAGGTTCGAATCTCTCACCCCAAATATTGTTGAATTAAAAAAAAAAAAAAAAAAAAAAAAAAAAAAACTAATCGAGTTATACTCAAGTTAATGTCATTAGTTTCTTTCTTATCTAATATGACTAAAATTTACATTTTTTTTTCTATTGTACCATTGAACAATTATTCACTAAACTATTTTTGGATTGATGGAACAAATTTATCGTTATCATTAATCATAAACCCAAGATTTTTCGCAATTATAATTTTGAGACTATGTTTGCATTTTCAAAGTAAAGACCTTAAAGATTGTTAACGTCGATTTTCATTCAATAGTTCGATATTATTCAATCAAATAAACAACCATAACAAACAACATAAATTCGTACACCAACACCATGTTTAATTATAGTTTATATCTATGTCATCAATAACTACAGTAACATTTTTAAATTGTGGAATAATTAAAATTATGTGAAACAAAACGACAAATAAATAATAAAAAGGAGAAAACAAATTATGGCGCTCATCATGGAATAGAAAAAAAGAAAAAGAAAAGATGTTTTTTTTAATATTTGTACTATATACTATAAAGGACTATGAATAGAATAATTAAATGTGACAGTACAAATACTTTATATTAGAATTATTTACACCTAATATATGTCCAACATGTTGAATTTGGAAGTCAAAGCATTAAGTAAATTTGAAGAATAATCAAGAAGCTAACTTTGCTTCCTTTCATGTCAAATTCTAGTTGCCACTTGACACCACTTCACGGTATTGACTTCAATTATTCCAATTTCATTGCTTTTAGACATTAATTCAAATAATATTTTTATTTTCAACAATATTAAATTACATCCGAGGTTAATCTGTCAAATCAACCACCTAAATATAGTTCAAATGATTAAGATATTATATCTTGAATGAGAAAGTTAGGTCGGAATCTTCATTCTACATGTTGTTAGAACTAAAAAAAAACCTTGTCCAATCAAATTCTCAAATCTAATGTGTCATAGTTGAATCAAGATTAAGGATGATATTTGAAAAAACTTAATCGACAAAAGGTGAAATGTAGAAGGTGGCTTACTTACATAGTTCAATTGATTAAGATATGTATTTTCGACTTGAGAGGTAAGAGGTTTAAATTCTCCCACTCCACATATTGAACTAAAAAAATCTCGAAAGACCCAAAACAATTTTATATATAATTCCAAATAAACTTCTAAAAAAAAATATATAATTCCAAATAAAAATTTACCTGGATTTGGCTAAAGGTTGCAAATTTAAATCTTCCTCAATTTTTGTTAATTTGATCACAATTTTTAACAAAAAGGTAAGATACGTTAAATCACCAATGATGGTTATGGTAAATTTAAACTTATATCGATATCTTTAATACCATCTCTCTCACTTAAGGCCTTGGACATTTGTAGAAGGTCGAAAAAGTGAAAATTATCAATATTAATTAGGAAGGAAGTGACATCACGAACAGATGACTCATAAAATACCCTGAAATCTTTTTTTTTTTTTTTGTTGACAATATGTGGGATGGGGGGATTTGAACCACGTTATCAGTCAAACCTTATGTCAGTTGAGTATACTTTTGTTAACAAATACCATGAAATCTTTTCTAATCATGAAAGATGTTATTTCATTGATTCTATGATGCATTTCATATCTAACTCATTTTCATTAAGTTTGTACACAATTAAGTTGAATCATTGCACAAGTTCAACTACTATTGAATAACTCTCCAAAAATTCAAAAACTTTATCAAGAAACTAGCTTTAATGTCCCTTTTTCTTTAAAATCTCATTAATTTCCAATAAAACACATACGTTATAACTCATTAAATGCAAATGCGTTTTTTTCTTAATACTATAATTCTTCAAACAAAAATCTTTTAGAAGATAAAATTGGTAACAATCATCAAACTTAAGATGGATATGATGAAATTAAAAGCTTAATCATAAAAATTGATACAGCTTACTAAATTTACAAACAAAACCAATATTTTCCCTCTTTTATTATAATCTTTGACAAATTAGGGAGAATATCAGGCTAAGAAACAGATATTTTTATAAACAATAATAACAATAAAGTAATGTTCATGAATTAAGAAATAAATAAATAAATAAATTCCGTGAGTGGCTCCCATGTCAAGCTATTAAAAAAAAAAACTTAAATCTACACCCACCGACTGCAAATTTCAAAGAAAAAGCGCGTGGCGAGATTTTACACTAAAATTATCGCGAATTATCATAATATATCGTGAGATTTAATTTATCGCGTTTTTATCGGCTGTTATTTCACCACCTACCCACCAAAGGTGACAGTGACCCCACGCGAGATCTCTTTTAAGCCATATTCTCGAAGTGACACGTGGAGGAATCTCAATGGACGAAATAAACTGACCGTGACAGTGGGGTCACCGTATCTGCCGTCTGGGGCCGAGTCGGATCGTCTTTATTAGCCCGTGAACCCGGTGCAATTGTAAAAGGTTCGACCCGACCCGGATCAATCCACCGGTACGTAGCTCTTGTTTTTATTTTTTATTTTTTATTTTCTCTCTCCGATTCCTATATATTTTTAACAGCGTCATCGGTATTCGCGGCGAGGTTCTGGGCGATGCAGAGACGATCTTCTTCCGCCGAAAATTCTATTTGTAGAATCATCGTTTTACAATTTTTGAAATTGAAATTTCCAAGAATCTTACAACGATGTTGTTGATGTTTTTCGTTTCTTCGAGGCGACTGATTTCGAGGGATCACCGACGGAGATTTCGGTAATGTGCGTTGGTGGAATTTGAATTGTTTCTATAATCGGTTTTCTTCTCAGACTTCCCGGATTTTTTTGATTTTTTTGTTTGTTTTAGTTGCTATCTTGTTTTGATCTGGTTTCCAACCGTATCTGCCCCTCTCGTGAATCTTGGAGATTCCGATAGTAACTTGTTCCCATATATGAATATATATATTTATGAATTTTGGTTTTGGATGTATGTGTTAGTTTGTGCATTTCTGATCCGGCATTAATCGAATTCGGTACAGATCGATATTCGAGGGGTCTTTCTTGATTTCGTGATTTTATAATAGATCGAAGGGGGAAGGGGGGGTTGCTTTGTCGATTTGTTGTCTGAATGCGCGGGCGTGAGGAAGAGAAATGTGCAAGATAGAGGGAAATCGGAGGAAGCTTGGTGACTCAGCGGTGATGGAATTGAAAACGCTTGGAGAGAGCAAGGTCGATAAACTAAAGAGTTCGATGGTCTCATCAGGGTCGAGAGTGCGGCCGTGGTTAATCCGTTTAACGACGACTGTTTTGCTCTGGACTTGCATCGTTCAAATGATTTCGCTAAGGCAGGTTTTGGGGCCTGGGGTCTTGAAAGGATGGCCCTCTTGTTTTTCTCATGAATCTGCGGCCGCTGCTCTTTCTGGAATTCAGGAAAATGCCCTTTCAGTTCCGCCCAAAATAGTATTTCCTCCTAAGCGTGAGTTTTGTTGATTCTATCCTTTCAAGTTTTGGTTTCAATTTTTGTTAGTGAAAACTGCCTAATCGGTCAAATGTGATCACTTGTACTCTCTTAAAGGAATTGGTAATCATTGAAAATGATTTAGATATCGGTTTCTTATCATCTTGTTTTTATTGGTAGGGAATTAAAATTGATTTGTTACTTGGCATTTCCCTTTTTAATCTTAATTTAGTTGGAGCCATCGTGTGAGGCTTTTCATTTCATTTTTAGGAAAGCAGAAGGGTCATTGTCGATTTTTATATTAACTGTTTCCCTTTTAAGTCTTTACTTATTGTTAATAGGATATGTGCTGTTATTCTTATCTCTGAAACTTTATCTTCTCTCTCAGGATATTACAAGAACAATGGCTACTTGATGGTGTCCTGCAATGGAGGGCTCAACCAAATGAGAGCAGCGGTGGGTGATTTGACTAGTTCAGTGTGCATAATACTGTATTTCTGACAATCTGAACATATGACTGAATTTTTATTCATTCTGTAACTCTAATAACTCTACTCCTCCTTTTCCTTTTCTGTATGTTGTGCAGATATGTGACATGGTTGCCATTGCGAAATATTTAAATGTCACTCTTATAGTACCCGAATTGGATAAGACCTCATTCTGGGCTGATCCCAGGTGTGTTATTTTTCGTTCCTTTTTCATTCATCTTGGGCTGGACGAAATGTCATATGGTTGAGATTGAATAAACTTGTATTAATGTTTCAGTGAATTTCAAGATATATTTGATGTGGAGCATTTCATTGGATCATTGAGAGATCAAGTACGCATCATAAGAGAGTTACCTATCGGGCTTAAGAAGAGAATGGAACACCGGAAGACCTACTCTATGCCACCTATTAGTTGGTCTGACATTTCATACTATCATAATCAGGTTAGTTTTCTTTATGTTCACCAGACGAGCAAATCTTTCTTTTAACGTTTAGTTACTTTTGTACCCATATCGATGTTATTTCCCAACAGGTAATCTCATTAATTAGAAGGAACTCTTTCTCTTTATTTCTTGTGGTTGTTTTGTTTACCTTTCTTACATAATCCTGAAAACTCTTTCCCCTTTTTCTCCAATTATAGATTCTTCCGTTGATTCAGAAGCACAAAGTTTTACATCTGAACAGAACTGATGCCCGGCTTGCCAACAATGACCAACCAATGGAGATACAGAAGCTGAGATGTCGAGTAAACTATAGTGCTCTGAAATTCACCCCAGAGATAGAGCAGTTGGGAAAGAGGGTTGTCAAGCTATTGAGAAAAAATGGCCCTTTCCTAGTGCTTCATCTTAGGTATGAGATGGATATGCTGGCTTTTTCTGGCTGTACTCAAGGTTGTAACAGTGAAGAAATAGAAGAATTGACAAGAATGAGGTGATGTTTACTTATTTCTATTTCAGTCCGTTGGCATTGTGCTATTTTGGAGAACTCTTTCTCATTCCCTTTTTCTCTCACTTTATACATGCAGATATGCATATCCATGGTGGAAAGAGAAAGTAATAGACTCGGACCTGAAAAGGAGGGATGGGCTGTGCCCCTTGACCCCAGAAGAAACTGCACTTACACTGAGGGCGCTGGATATTGATCCTAATTTTCAGATTTATATTGCAGCTGGTGAAATCTATGGAGGACAAAGGAGAATGGAGAAACTTGCAAAGGCTTACCCAAAACTGGTTTGTAGATTGGTTATTCAACTCTTTCTGTATCCCATTATCGTTATGTCTTCCTGTCCTTACAAGTTGCCTCTGGTTTTGTTGAAATAGGTCAAGAAGGAGACATTGCTAAAACCTTCTGACCTCAGGTTCTTTCAGAATCACTCATCCCAGATGGCTGCATTAGATTACCTTGTCTCGTTGGAAAGTGATATATTTGTTCCCACGTATGATGGCAATATGGCTAAAGTTGTTGAAGGTCATCGCAGGTTAGTGATTCACATTTATTTGCTTATCTTGGTTAAGTCAATTGTGAACTAAACATGTCAAAATCTAGTATCGGACTTCTGTGAACTAATATATGACTAAAATGTATTGTGATGTTTTAGATATCTTGGGTTTAAGAAGACCATATTGTTGGACAGAAAGATACTTGTTGACTTGATAGATCAATACAATAGTGGAAAGCTAAGCTGGGATGAGTTCTCTTCTGCTGTAAAAGAAGCCCACACAGACCACATGGGGAAACCAGCCAAAAGGCAGGTGATCCACGACAAACCTAAAGAAGAGGATTATTTCTATGCCAACCCTGAAGAATGTTTGCCACCGTCGGAGGAACAAAATGGGGTTATTGCTGCTCCAATGCTGAAGAGAATAATATGAGAGTTTTGTATGTTGGGATTGTGACATTTCAGTACATACACGGTTGAACTGATGGGATCAATCGAGATTTTCAAGGTCCACAGATTTGTATCTAGAAAAGCCCGAGTACATAAGAAGCCAATTGGAGGACGTTTATTTTCTTTGACAATGGAAACTATTGTGCAACATGGTCGTGTATATCAGCAAGCTGGCTGTTTCAGAATGAGAGCAACCAGATCAAACTGCATAGACATTCATAGTTGTACACAGACGAATCAGTATGGATCGCAGGAACCATTTTCTCCACAGTTCATTGCCTCACTCCCAGTGTTAGCCTCAGTCTTCTTCATATTAGTAGGAGGGGAGCTATAGGGAGTGAAAATTTGTTTATTTTTACCCCTTTCCCAATAAGCACAGCTATGTTCATATTTATGTATTTAGGAAAGGTTACATCACTTTTCCTTCCACCACCTCTGATTTGTTCTTTTTGCCTATCAAAGACAGCAGGCAATCAGCTTCTATGAATCATGGCATTTTATTCGTTGATTTTTATATTTATTCTCATTTGATGATTCCTTTGGTCAGATTTCCATCTTTTTGTTCAATGCTAGCTTTCTTCATGGCTACAAACCTGCGCTGATTGCCATTTGTCTGAAACAAATCATGTGAAATTATGCAGCAGCATATCAAATTTATAGTCTTAACAAGAAAGCCATTCATGAATGGAATATATTGGAATTGAAAGGGTTTGCAGATTTGTTGGGAGATTTTGCATTTTGTAGATGGAAGATAATGAATGCACATGGCCATGGAAGCTGTCAAATTCTGGTAACGTGGGAAACAAAGATTGAATTCTAATTGTCTGAGATAGATATTAAGAGTGGAGAAGTGGGCGTCCATACAATATTTCTCTCTCATAATTGCTTATCATATTATAAAAAAAATGATGCTTTTGGATTACGACAGAATGGAAAAATCAATTAGACAACAAAGATGAGCACCCCATAATTTGATGCTTCTTCAAGTTATAGCGGCGGAAAACAAATCATTTCTGGAGAAAAAAAAGAAAACGTTGAGATCCAGAAAATGAGGAGATGATGGAGTTGTGCCAGAAAAGTAAACATATTGATTCTTTTCTTGAGACTCTGTTTTCCTCCTTCCTGAATCAATTCTATAACAAATTATTTGAACTTATTATCCTACTTTAAAATGAAACTTGAGATGTAAGAAATTCAGAATATTTGACTTTGTAGGATTCTTACCTAGGAATTTTTCATGATTTCATGATTTCATGATTTTTTTTTTTTTTTTTTTTTTTTTTTTTTTGACAATATGTAGTGGGGGATTGAACCTCTAAATCTCTTGGTCAGGAGTTGAACCATGCTCTTGTTGGCCGTAATAATTTCATGATTAAGATATCATTTTGGCTGATAACCACAATGTTTGTGGTTTGAATCTCTCCTCCCCTCATATTGTCAAAAAAAATATATATATATATATCATTTTGGTAAAGATTAATTTTAAGATTTATTGAAAGTGCAGATTAAATTTCAACACATAGGAACTAAAATAAAAATCTCAAGTATAAGGACCAAACTTGTATTTTAACCCAAGTTCATTTAGCTTTTTAATGCCAGCACTAAGAGAGAAATGAGGCATATTATTAGTCAAATTATTTTAGACTTTATGTTTTTCCTAATTCAGAATTTAGAATTTCTTAATGAAATTTAGTTAAAAGCTTTTAAGGTCTACATCTTTGAATATGACCCCAAGATACCAAGGGTTGGGAGTACTGTTAAAAAACCATAAAAGTTATGTAGTAGAGTGGTTGATTCAAGAGCAAATTGTACATGTTTTGTTATTTTGTTTCATTCCCAAAAATAAACAAGAGTTTATGCCAAGAGTGCGGCAATTGAAACAAACTTTACATCAAACGAATGCCTTTCTTTACATCTAAAACAGCCTCTAAATATTAAGGGAAGCCTGACTTCTAAAGCAGCTACAGCTTCACCATATTAAGATAATGGGGAATGCTCAAAAAAATCAAGACTAGAAAATGAACTACCCTAATGTACAATCAATATGGGTCAGATTCATAGATTCCCAAATAATTGGAAGGCCACAAACCCCTCATGGAAGAAATGGAACGTAAAAATAAAGTGATGTTATAATAAATTGAATTGACGGAAGAATACTTGTTATACCATCTCTTTTATGTCTTTTGCTTCTTTCTGAAAGCCTGCTCCAAGTTCTCTGCAGCTGCAACTCTGGTATCGACGATCCCTTTCTCGCCTGGGCGATCCGAATCATCCTACGAAACGACAAAGAAAAAAAATTAATATGACAATGCATAGGCCAAAAAGTTGATGCAACTAGGAAAAGGATATTCGTTTTATAGTACACTATGCAATTCTGTTTACCACAATAGCAGGCGTAGGGACAGTTTCTCTATAATTTTTCCTCTTTCCAAGTTCTATTTGTACAGCGATGCTGGCCTGTGACATATCCACTCCAGAACTCTGTAGCGCTTGTGTGAGTATTTTTAGCAACCTGCTCATGAACAAGCCGAATCTAATGTCACTCAATTGATGAATCAAATCTCAAATTGATTACTATTGGCCTCTACCTACAATGAACTTGGCTTGTCAGGAAGAGCTACCTACTAATACTATAATGTCAGTCTTGACGATCGCTGAATGTATTGTTGATTGGATGAAAAACTCAAGACCATGAATACCAGAATGTACCATATTAAACAAGCGCATAGAATATGAAGATACTCACCCTTGAGAATATGCACTTGAGATGCTAATTCTACCACCTTCAATGCTTTGCTCCGGTTCTTTCAGCTTATTACCAAAAGCAGCAATATCGGTAGTACATGATCTCGTCTCACATAACAGTGGTTGCATTTCACATGGTTTATTGTCTGCATTATATGCCACTTGAGATTGGAGTACAGTTTTTGCACCTTCACTCATGACAGGTATGAAATGGAGTGGCTGCAACACTGGATAAGATTTTGCTTTGTTGGTTGTTCCAGGATGATGATCCGGTTCTCTGAAGGTGGTGGAAGTACTAACTTCAGATTCTACTGGGTTGTGCGAGCACCTAGGAAACGCAGGGGAGTGAGACGTATTTTTCTCGTCAGACCCAGCAAATAAAAACACAGGACCACTCTTTGCTACTTGAGATTGGTCGATGTAACATTGTGCTGGATTGAAATTGTTTCTCTGCATAACATTGGATCAGAGGATTTCCAGATTAGGTAGTTAATATTGATCAAGTTTAGTGGAACAAGAACAAAAGATCAAAATGTCTTAACAAGGACTAGTGTTACATAGTATCCATAAAAGATGGAGAGAGTTTGCATTTAGTATTTACACAGGGGATCAATTTTGCTGGTTCATGGTACCATCCTTGTGGTGGTGAACTTTCATACTTGCGAACCTTTTCTTGTAAAAACTGAATGTACTCGATAACCTGGAATCATGTCCAGAAATAAATATATTACACACTATAAACAAAAGAGAAGTAAAATATCATCTAGTGACAGGCACATTTTACCTCTAACAAAAATGATGCCTTGTCTCTCTTCTGATCGCTACGAGGAATAAGTTCTCTCAACTTCTGAAACCTGCATGTAACTTTTCAACTTCATCACAAATGAAATAACTTCTAGAGTGATTGTTCAACTAATTGCTTTTTATAAGGAAATATATACACGTGTTTTGAGAAAGGTAATGTCTGCTACTGAATTAACATATATCGAAGTGGAATCTTGCCTATCATTAATTTTGCTCCTTCGGCGCTGTTCTGTTGCAGAATGTTTGGATCTTGGCGTGTTAGCCTTCTGATCAGAGCATTTTCCACCGATATTTATCCTCAATTCACCTGTAAATCCAAGATTTTCAGAAAGATGAATAATTGAGAGTTTTTCAGGGGAAAATTCTTCAAAGTCAGTAAAAAAAAAAAAATTAGCTCCATCGTTTCTGATAAATTTTCCTTATATTGGCCTATCGTTATTTATAATCTAGTAGTCAAAATTCCGTACAGAAAACAATCCGGAAAAAGAAATATCGGGAATAACGAACAGAACATCATGAAAGAAATGGACCTTTATAGGCAGTAGATGGCGATGATTCCTTCTTGATAACAAATGCTTTGCCGTCGTCTAGTTCCTCTTCCTCAGAGGAAACCTTGACTGCGGACTTTAACATCTCACCGAAGCTCCGGTTCTGCTGGGCTGAAGGCCTGCTTGTAAATTTCCAGGAAGTCCAGTCTCAATATTTATACGCGGAAACCAAAACAATGATGTAGACGCTTTGAAAAGTAAGAATACGAGAAGTGACTGACTGAGAGGAAGAGAGAGAGCTGAAGCTGTTGCGATGGTTGCTCGGTGAAGATTGTGTTGGCCGCTCCGTTGAAACGGCCCATTGCTCAATCTTCGCCTGTGGCTCTGCTAGAAAGAACAGAGGAACCGTTCAATGAGAAGGAACGTAATAGAAAAGCTCAGGGAAAAATATGAGCTAATTAATACCAGAATTCTGTATTAGATTTCTTAGACATGCAAGCGAAACAAATGAAGAGTTGATAAGAGAATGCACGCGCGCACGTTTCATTGTTTTATCCCTAACATTTCGAACTTTGTGTCAAATATTCGATCATGAGTTCTTCAGTACTGACTATTTTAACCACAAGAAAAAGCCACGTTAAGAAGTCAGTAGGACCCCACCAGAAAGTCCATGAGAACTTTGTTGACCGACTTGTAGAGAAATATTATTCCTTTGTGGCCATGGGGTATGGAAGCACAAATGTTGCGTGTGGGCTAGCCGTATATGAATAATTAGAACTGAAAAGTTCGTAAAGATAAAAACTTTACCCCTTAAACCGGGCTTTTCAGCCAAATTCTCCTTCCTTGTCTTTCCCTTTTTAACTGCAGATTCTTCCCACAACGTGAAACCACTTCCAGACAAAGAGCTACAACGGGAGTTGTCGTCACTTTTGTCTGTATTACTCGCCTGAGCGACTGAAAACATGGATCCTTCTGGCTTTGGAATCCTCTGGTTGAAATAAGAAATGTGGCTTATACTGTAAGTCCCAATACCACCTGGTAAAAGACGCTCGACAGAAGAATTATGTGCTGGAGTTGGCAACGGTGGCGCTGCTCGTTCCTCACAGGACACATTAATTATTGTTTTCTCTTCCTTGGCACATGTCTTCCCAATCCGTTCCAACGGCCGCAGAAAATCATGCGTTTTAAGATAACCTCCTGTTCTCACAAAAATAGAAAAGATATTATAATAGCTAATCCAAATGCAGCCATGGCTTCTAAACAAAATAGTGATGTAATTAATCAGAAAACGAGCAGGATAGAATAGAACCCTTCTCACTGTCCAACCTAAAAATGGATTACAAAAAAGTGAAAATCGAAATCCCTGTTCATGTTTTACTATTTTTTTTTTCCTTTGGGGGGTGTTGAATTAAAACACAAATCCACTGATATCAAAATCATTACCACAAAGAATTGGAAAAACAACTGTCCCCAAAGACAAGAACAAGCTGAATGCAAATATTTCATAGTCCCCATTCAAAGAACACTTCATAATGACGATTCCGTAAGCAATACGCATGATGGGTGGGCAGTAAATGTAAACAGGAGAAGATATATCCACATGGCAAGGTTAGAGAGATTCGCTTTATTTTTAGTGGCATTTATTCAGAAGCATATGCACTTCCAAAAGAAAAAAGACAGCAATTTTGAAGGGATTCCACGAGGGGTGAGCTGAATTTGCATCGCTTATCCTGAAATGTGCGATATGTCAAGTCAATTGTCGACACTCGACGCGGGTCCCCATCGAAAGCGCGCCACCAATCTGGTGGCGCTAATTGGCTACCTGCCGAGCCTTTCCTTTTCCTTTTTGGAATTCGGTGACCCTATTCCTATCATCTATTCTATTTAATTCAGCCCTACTTTTACTTCGTGCCACAGATCCATGATTTTATTAAAGGTCACGTGCACAGACAACCATAATTTCATTTCGTTTTCAAGCAAAAGTAATTTAATAAATACCAAAATAGAGACTTGGCTTCATCAAATACAAACAGTAAAACCCAAGATAATAGAACTTCAAAAAGTATATAGTCCATTGATTTTCAATCCTAACTGTATTTCACATGACTAACAGTTGTGGAAATTAACATTTTAGCTTTGTAAAATGGTTTAGGAGGAAGTTAACTTTTGAATTGGTGATTTGATAGAGGAATCGTACCTTGAAAGGACTGGGATGGATCTTGTTGGTGGGCAGTTGAATGACCACAGAGTGACAGAAAGTCATGCGTTGGTTTCCGTCCTGAACAAGAGCTTTGAGATTACGGTCACAAATGAACATTCAACACAAATGATTCATTTCGGTAGGGTTTTTCCTTTTTCAGTTTTTCCCCCTTCAATTTCCAGAAACTGAATTCTCATCAAAGAAAAACTCAAGTTCACAAATAAATCTCAAAATACCTTCGGTTCCAAGTGGACGAGGAGGTTGAGGAAGCTCCATCGGAAATTATAACCAAGCCTTCCAAACAGTTCAACTCGAATTCCGCGATGGATTTCGAATTCAATTCTCACTTAATTACCCTAAAATCTTACCAACAATGAATTCCAGCAAAAGCTTGCAGATCGGAGAACATATGCCTGGAAATGAAGATCCGAAAGAAAGGCGCATTCACTTTACCTTGTCAGCAATCGAACTCACTAGAATTCAAATTATTTCTCCCTCCCTCCTCATCCTTGAGAAAACAATTCTTCGAATTCCAGCTACAACAGCAGAAGAACAAACAATACGAATTGGAGGAAATCGAGAAAAGAAAAGCAGATGAACAAAAGCAGAGAGTATTACCATGAATTGAGGTTGAAGAGAGAAGGTATGGCGATTGAAAAGCAGAGGAAAAAGAGAAGAAATGAAATTGCAGAGAAGAGAATCAGCTTCGAATTGCCGCTTACAAACAAAAGCTTTGGGTTTTTGTTTGTGGGTTCGAATATCTCTTTTTTTTTTTTTTTTTTTTTTTTCTTTCTCTGCGCTTTTTTGAAAAACTGAAAATCCCAAAAAAGAAAAAAGAAAAAAGAGTGGCACTGAAAAAACACACACACAGAGGCGTTAGTGCCGGATTCAGCATCTTTATTTAAATAAATACTTTTTTTTTATTTTTTTTTTACTTTTTGATTTTCGTCGTTTTCCGTTAGGTGAGCCGACGCCGTTTAATGAACGGCGTTAGTGTCCACGGGGTTTTATTTAAATTCATTTTTTATATATATATGTATTATTTTTTTTTAGGTTTATGCCTCTGGGCGTCAATCCCTATTTTATTTTTCAAATATTTTCGGCAATCCCAACTTGTTGAAATTCTTTATTTTAAATTTGGCTTATCCTTTTTTTTTGCTTCTTCTTTTGTAGAGTCGAATTTTCTATTGCCCTCGAGCTGTAAGCCACAATGTTATACTTTTCAATTTTTTTTTTTTCGGTTAATTTATCAAAAATACTCCTAAATTATGAGATTTGTTTCGATTATAGTTTGAGATTTTCAAAAGTTTTATTTTAACCTTCAAAGTTTGAAATTTGTTTCAAAAAAACTCTTGAAGATATTTTCTCGTTAAATTATAGATTGAAAATGACGTGGTTACATATGTATTGTTATTTATGTGAACGTATTTGAACATATACGTTAAAAAACAATAAAAACACATGCAAACACATCATTTTTCATCCATAAGTTTAATAGAAAATGTCTGCAATGGTTGTTTTGAAACAAACTTCAAACTTTGAGGACTAAAAAATAACCTTTTGAGAGTTTAGGGGTATAGTTGAAACCAACCTCATAGTTCATGGATATTTTTTATGATTTAACTTTTTTTTTAAAAAAAATAGTTCAATAAGATATAATAAAGGGATTTTAATATCTATTCTTTTAATCAAAAGTGTATGACTAAACCCTTATTAATGTTGATAATTTTGTATTTTGAATCTTGTATGTAAGTTTGATTTATACTGAAATCACAAAAACTATAAGCTCAACAAATTACACACATGTCATAGAATTTTATAGGTTAAATTACAAAAGTTTAGTCTTTAAATTTTTATGATTGTGTGAATTTAGTTTCTAAACTTTAAAAAGTATCTAACATGTCCTTAAACTTTTAAATTTGTGTTAAATAAGTCACTGGACTTGAAAATGTTTAATTAGTTCTTGAACTTTTAATTTTATGTTTAATAAACATAAAAACTTTCAATTTTGTGTCTAATAAGTCAATAATTTATAAGACACTTTTTTTAAAAGTTCAGGAACCAAAATAAACACAAACCTCGAAAAACTAACTTAATTCAACCAAAATTTTAACATTTTGAAATGATAGTGTTTATTATTATTGTTATTTATTTTTTTAATACACATCACTAAAAAATGTCCTAATAATTAATATATCTTATCATGTTTTAAAATTTTTCCCATTTTGTTTTTGTTTAATTTTTGAGAGGGGAGAGGATGTTGGTGGGAGGGGTGGGATAATCACGTGACTGACAACCCCTTTATTTCCATTTCTGTGGATGTTTTGTTTGTGTTTAAACGAAAGCTTGAAAAAAATAAGCTCACTTTTTTTGGCATATTCTCTTTATTTGTTTTTTCTTTAATTTATGTATATTTTTATTTTTATATTCACAATCACACTAGCTTCTTCTCCATGTGCATTTCTTAAATTAAGTAACGCCCATCTAATAAATAATCAACTAACATAGCTTTTAAAAATTTTCAAGATAATGTTTCCAAAAAAAGAATCAAGATAATTCAATTAAAGAAATGGTTCTCTTTCATAATAATATCATGAATGAATTATAATATATGACATATTAATTAATTTAGGACTCCATTTATAAACATCCTTAGTTCATTTAGGGATTAATGTGCTCATAGAAAATAAATCATGTGAAAGAAAAAGGATTGGAGAGAACAAATGATAGAGTGTGAAAGGGTTAAAAAGCCTCGGATTCTCCGAACAATCATATATAAGTAGCAAACTTTTAAATTTGTGTCTAAAAGATTTTAAAATTTTAATAAGTATTTTGTATTTAATAGAATCGTGAATTTAAAAAAAAAAAAGGATAATTGTAATGGGTGGCAAAATTAGGGTAAATAATTGCAATTTTAGCAATTTTTTAAAATATTTGCAAATATGGCAAAATTTTTGAATTAATTTTTTATATCCCTATTTTGCCCTTGCCCTTAATTGTGCGCGCATCTGGTCGATTTTCCTCCTTTATTTTTGTTTTGGTAGGTTTCTATCTGATAGAAAATTTTTCTATCACTGATAGATAGGAAAACTTTCTATCTGATAGAAAATTCAATTTTCTATCAGATAGAAAGTTTTCCTATCACTGATAGAGAAAGTTTTCTATCAGTGATAGAAAACTTCTATCACTGATAGAAATCAAGAAAAAAAAAAGGATGAGCGAAAGCAAAAGTTTTTTCTATCACTGATAGAATCTATCAATGATAGAAACACTTTCTATCAGTGATAGAAATCTTTTATCACTGATAGAATTAACTTTCTATCACTGATAGAAATCTATCAGTGATAGAAACACTTTCTATCACTGATAGAATCTATCAGTGATAGAAACACTTTCTATCAGTGATAGAAATCTTCTATCACTGATAGAAACTTTTTTCTATCACTGATAGATTCTATCAGTGATAGAAAAAATTTTCTATCAGTGATAGAAAGTTAATTCTATCAGTGATAGAACTGATAGAAAAATTGACAACATTGCTTCTTGACTTATCGTGTTCTTTGTTTTGTGGTAAGTTAACGAATGGCAAAGAAATGAACTGATAGAAATCAAGAAAAAAAAAAAAGAAAAAGGATGAGCGAAAGCAAAAGTTTTTTCTTTCACTGATAGAATCTATCAGTGATAGAAACACTTTCTATCAGTGATAGAAATCTTCTATCACTGATAGAATTAAGTTTCTATCACTGATAGAAGGTGATAGAAACACTTTCTATCAGTGATAGAAATCTTCTATCACTGATAGAATTAACTTTCTATCACTGATAGAATCTATCAGTGATAGAAACACTTTCTATCAGTGATAGAAATCTTCTATCACTGATAGAATTAACTTTCTATCACTGATAGAAGTTTTCTATCACTGATAGAAATTTTTTTCAATCACTGATAGAATCTATCAGTGATAGAAAGTTAATTATATCAGTGATAGAACTGATAGAAAGTATTTCTATCACTGATAGATTCTATTAGTGATAGAAAAATTGACAACATTGCTTCTTGACTTATCATGTTCTTTGTTTTGTGGTAAGTTAACGAATGGCAAAGAAATGAACTGATAGAAATCAAGAAAAAAATAAAAAATAAAAAGGATGAGCGAAAGCAAAAGTTTTTTCTATCACTGATAGAATCTATCAGTGATAGAAACACTTTCTATCAGTGATAGAAATCTTCTATCACTGATAGAATTAACTTTCTATAACTGATAGAAGTTTTCTATCACTGATAGAAAATTTTTTCTATCACTGATAGATTCTATCAGTGATAGAAACACTTTCTATCAGTGATAGAAGATTTCTATCACTGATAGAAACACTTTCTATCAGTGATAGAAGTTTTCTATCACTTATAGAAATTTTTTTCTATCACTGATAGAATCTATCAGTGATAGAAACACTTTCTATCAATGATAGAAATCTTCTATCACTGATAGAATTAACTTTCTATCACTGATAGAAGGTGATAGAAACACTTTCTATCAGTGATAGAAATCTTCTATCACTGATAGAATTAACTTTCTATCACTGATAGAAAATTTTTTCTATCACTGATAGAATCTATCAGTGATAGAAACACTTTCTATCAGTGATAGAAATTGACAACATTGCTTCTTGACTTATCCTGTTCTTTGTTTTGTGGTAAGTTAACTGATAGAAATTAAGAAAAAAAAAAAAGAAAAAGGATGAGCGAAAACAAACTGAAGACGAACGTGCCGAACGAACAAATCGGGGAAGACGAAAGAATCAGAGAAGACGAAAGAAGGTTGATAGAAAAAATGAGAAGCCTGATAGAAGAGATGGAGAAGCTGATAGAAGAGATCGACGGTTCAGGGTTAAAAAAAGGACATTTTAGTAAATTCACATTCCAAAACTTAAAATTTTGTCATTTTTGCAAAAGATTTTACCGGCCCGCTAAACTTGCAAATATTTTGGGCCGGTTTGCTATATTTGCAACCGGCCCAAAAAAAAAATGTCAAAAAACCTATTGGACACGAGATTGAAAGTCCAATAACAGACCTATTAGATCATTTTAAAAGTCAAAGGACCAAAAACGACACGAATTTGAAAGTTTGGTAATTGAACTTGTAATTTAACCCATTTTTTTTTTTATTGGAAAGGAACACAATTTATAACATAGCCTTAATACATATAATATTCTAAAAAGTTTATATAAGGGCAAATTGATTTGAATATTTTTAATTTTGTAAGTATTTTTTTAATGATTTTATAATGTAAAGACCAACCCAAAAAGGGGAGCCAAACACATTTATATGATGTTAAATGTTCAAAAGTTGTAAAATAAGGTATAAGGTTGAAAACCACTTTGGTCCCTAAACTTTATTGAAAGTAACAATTTGGTCTTTGAACTTTGATTTGTAACGATTTAGTCCCTGTACTTTCAATTTTGTAACAATTTAGTCCCTATACTTTCAATTTTGTAACAATTTAGTCTTTGTTGCAAAAAAAATCATCAAAATTAAATGTCGATTTTTATTATTTAATGACTAAACTTTGTAGCTTATTAATATATTGGGTCTCAAATTGGTAGGAAATTTTATTAAATCTTTACATTAATTTTTCTCGATAGAGACTAAACCATTATAAATTTGAAAGTACAAGAACTAAATTGTTATAAAATTGAAAGTACATGGACTAAATCGTTACAAAATTGGAAGTACAAGGACTAAATTGTTACAAATCAAAGTTCATGGACTAAATTGTTACTTTCATGAAAGTTCAGGGACCAAAATGATTTTTAACCAAGGTATAATTACTTGACTTAATTTATTTATCCAAATTAACAATTGTTTTCTCCATAAAATAATCTAAATTTTCTAACTTGCATGATAATCAATTATGCTACATTTGACATAACATAAAAAAGCTTTTAGGTGGTTGATTGGTTTTAATCTACTTGATTTAACAGGAGAACAACCTCCTAATTGTTTGAATTATTTTTCCTAATAAACTTTTATTATATTGAATTAAAACTATATATTCCATACTTATCTTTCAACGATGTTGATTATATAAATATTTTTCAAGATTGTACAAGTAAAATTTTGAATGATTAAATATAAATAGGTTACTATATTTTTATAAATCTCACATGTTTATCAACTGTTTTATATCATTGTAAACATGTATGAATTATATATATATGTATTAACTAAATATGTAATATAATATTTAATCTCTAACTATGACTATTCTTTTGAGTTATAGTTTAATTTGAATGATGTTAGTGACATTTATGATTCCAAGATTATTTATTATCATATTGTAAAGATGGGGTTTGATTTTTCTGTTCAAATTTGAGTTTAAAATAAAAACAACTTGAGTTAAATGTGGATTTAAATAAAGGGTAGGAATTGTTTATATTTATTTCTTCTAGCATTAACTACATTGAGATATAGGCATATTATTCATAATTAAGTGTCAATTAATAATAATTCATGCTGGTATATTTTTCTACTGACACGAACGTATAGTTCAACTAGCATAAAGTTTGTACGTGTACCAAGAAGTTATAGTTGTACGTTTGATCAAAAAGTATATGTCTTGATCAGTTGAACTATACTTGGATCAGTGATTCTTGAGAAAATTGGAATGTATAATTGTAAATTTGAATATTCTAATTCTTAAACTAATTTCAAGTTTGTGTCAAGTTGGTTTTTTTTTTAGTATATCTTTGTCAAATAAGTTCTTACACTTAGAAAAGTGTTTAATAAGTCTCCGAGCTTTAAATTTTGTGTCTAGTAAGTCATTGACTTATTCGACATTTTTAAAATTTCATGAACTTATGAATACAAAATTGAAAATTTAAGTCTCATGCACAAAAAAGAATTCAATTTTTTGTTGTCTAATATGTTGATGGTCAAATTTGGTCAGGAGGAACTCACCTGACCTTCACGTGCCACCAACGGTAAATCTGTTTGAGAGCGGGGGAAGACGTGACCTGCAAAACTGTAAACCTGCACACCGGTGTGGTGCTAGCCACACCAACTCCGATGCTTAAGTCAGAAAACGGACGTAGGAGGGCTAGAGAGTAGAGAGTTCGGGTCCCTTTCTTCAGTGGCGAAGAAGGATATAAATACCTGCTCATCCTCCTAGGGTTTCTAGGTATTCGGAGGCGTTTTGGGACAAACCAGGCGAAACCGAGGCAGCCAGAGGCGGTGGGGACCAGACAAAACCGAACGGGCTCGGCCCGCGCGAGCGGGCCGAGGCCGAGTAGGGGGTCGGGCCAAAAACCCGACCCCTTCGGCCTTGGCCCGTCCCGCTTGTCGGTTTCGCCTTCTTGGTCCATCTCCCAACCCGATTTCTCTCCGGTTGTCTTCGTCAGCTCCTTGTACATCGGGATGGTCCAAAATTGCCTATAACATAATATATTCTTAATTTTAAAAGATATAGAATATTTTAGGAACCTATTAGACACAAAATTTAAATTAAAACCCCCATTACATACTTTTTAAAGTTCATATACATATTAAACATAAACCTGACAATTTAGAGATTAAACTTGTAATCCAATTACCTAATTTTCTTTGGCTTTATTTTTTAAAATGTTGAACTTATTTACCAAAATGCCATTTGATAATATTTTCATTATCTCTATAACTTTTCTTTTCATAATCACTAAAGTTTCATTTCTCTCACACTATTGTCTCTCAACCAAGAAAAAAAATCACAAACTAAAATCTCTCTTTTAACTTTTATCTCTTTAGATTTTTTCATTAAAAAATTTATTTGTAACAATAAATTTCTTTCTCTCTCTAACAAAGCCATGTTATGAACATGTTTGGTTTTGTTTTTCAAAACCAAAAGGAAACAAAAACAAAAACAAAAAACACTATCAAGTAATCAAATCACCCTACAAATTCTTTAGTCTATTTTTAATTTAGTCATTTAATTTAATTTGATAGTAATGAAAAAGAAAAAAAAAATCATATTATTAAATGCAAAGGATAGATGAGATTAGGTAAGTTAATATAACTTGACAAGCTATATGCAATAGTTAGTGACCCAATTCATTTGCCCTGTCCTCTCCATCCACTAACACCCAAGGATTTGACATCGTTGGTTAAGCCTTCTTATGGGAATTTTAATTTTTTTTTTTCATTTTTTTAATATAAAAAAATAGCGTTCATGTCAATCTAAGCATAATTCAAGACAACGAATTGATAATAAAATCAAGGTTATATTATAAATTTAGTCCATGAACTTTGAGTTTTGTGTCTATCTAATCTCTAAGGTCCTGTTTTAATAACTATTTAGTTTTTGAAAATTAAGCTTATACACACGTACTTTCACTTATAAGTTTCTTTGTTTTAGTATCTACCTTTTTTCTTTTTTTCAAAAACCAAGCCAAATTTTGAAAATAAAAAAAGTTTTCAAAAACTTGTTTTTGTTTTTGGAATTTGGCTAGGAATTCAAATGGATCCCTAAAAAAGATGAAAACATGGTAGGAAATTTGAGAGGAAACCAGCATAATTTTCAAAAACAAAAACTATGGTCTCATTTGATAACCATTTTGTTTTTTGTTTTGGTTTTTGAAAATTATGCTTGTTTTCTTCTAAATTCCCTATCATAACTTTGTTAAGGATTCACTTAAATTCCTAGCCAAATTCTAAAAACAAAAACAAGTTTTTGAAAACTACTTTTTTTTTTTCAAAATTGGACTTGGTTTATGAAAAAAAAAAAGAAGACTGATACTAAAACACAGAAACTTATAGGTGGAAGTAAATGTGTATAAGCTTAATTTTAAAAAAAACAAAATGGTTATCAAAGGGAGCCTAAATGATTATCAAACTGCGTCTAAATTTTTGAATTTTTTTTATAAAGTCATGAATCTACTAACGCAAAAACTGAACCTCAAAGTTCCATTAGACATCAAATTCACTAAGGTGAGCATAGTTCAAACATGCACCATCAACCAAAAGGTCAAAGATTCAAACCATCCGACTCCAAATATTGTTAAACTAAAAAAAAACAAAAGACAAAATTAAAACCTAGACCTAATAGATCAATTATTTTTAAATTTTTTTGAATATGCTTGAGATCAGTGGATAAAATCGAAAGTTTCAGAGACTAAACTTGTAATTTAACCTAAAATGAATTAAAAATGTTTTAAAAAATGATTAGATTAGTGGAACAAAATTGGGAAGAAAAAAAAAAGTAATAATATAAAAATGGAATGGAGGGGTAGCATAAAACATGGACATTCTGAAGGGATCCGTTTAGGGATCAGTTAACAAATAATAAGTCGACCGGCGCAGAATCCGCCACATGCACGTGATTCTTCTCCCTCACGTGGCCACCTCACTGTTTCTGGGCCCCACTTTCCCTTCTATTTTATTATTGCCCATACCATTCATTTTTTACTAAATTATAAAAATATTCTTGAACTATCAGGTTTATTTCAAAAATGTCCTTGAAAAAACTTCAAAAATACTCATTGATCTTACAAAACGTTTTAAAAATATCCCTGCAATTAATTTTTGGATGGAAACCGTTAAAACCATCGAAAATACCATTGTCGACTAGTCAAACTTGTGGAATGATATGTTGAAAAAAAAAAAGAAAAACTATGAATACATGAAAAATAGGTAAAGCTTCTCATTAATTTTCATAGAAGAAAAATTTACGGTGGGATAAGGGGAAAAAAAGTGTTTTCTAATAAAGTTATTTTTTAAAATCTTTTGAAAGTTAAGAAGGTGAAAAAAAGTGTTTTCTAATAAAGTTATTTTTTAAAATCTTTTGAAAGTTAAGAAGGTATTAACGAAACTGAAATTTTTAATGGTTTCCATTAAAAAATTAAGATATTTTTTAAACATTTTTTAAATTTCAGGGGTATTTTTGAAACTTTTTAACAAATCACATAGTTCAGGACATTTTTTATAATAAAAAAAGAGAGAGAGAGTGACGTGTGAAGATGTGAGAGGGTAATTCGTCTGTGAGAAATGATGAGGTGACAGCACCGAACACGTTAGCAAAATCACCGTTTGAGTTGGAGTTTGAAGGCACGTGATAAGGCAGTTAGGTCACGTGTGGCCATCCCTGCCTGCCGTGCACGTGCACGTGGTGGGATTGGAACTGGGAAGCCGAAGCCTTTCGTTTTCTGTCTATGTGTCTCGTGAGGGTTGTCACGTGTGGTGGTGGGACCCGCCACTAGGGTTTTGGTTGGGTGTAGTGGGGTGTAGAGTATACTCTGTGGGCGCATTTTTCATTTTGCTTTCCACTCTCTCATCCTACCTGTCGTGTCCCCTTCTCCAACCACACTGCAAATTTTCCGCAAAAATTTCTCCCACTTTTTCCCATCATCTACTTTTATTATTATTTTTTTTTTCCAAAAACACTTTTTTTTTATGACACTGTAATATTTTATCGGTTAAAAATCACTTTTAGTCCCTAAACTTTCATGAAAGTAACGATTTTGTTTCTAAACTTTGATTTGTAACGATTTAATCCTTGTACTTTCAATTTTGTTACCATTTAGTCTTTGAACTTTAATAAGTAGCAATTTAGTCTTTGTACTTTCAAATTTGTAACAATTTAGTTCTTATACTTTCAAATAATATTGATGTTGTTAATGAAAGTAGACTCTACAGCAAAGCAGAGAGTAGTTTCACTTTCACATCATTCAAGCCCACCACATGTTCGACCAAATTCCTGACTGAAGAAGAGTGGCTCGCCACGCCACACACACAGCCCCAACTTCACTCTCAATCGCAGTGGAATTGGATAGGCGTAGGCCCTTCCATTTACTTTCAATTCTCTGGTCCTATTCCGTCTTCTCATCTACCGCATGTTTAAGAGTGATTTTGAAATGCTCAAAATCACTCTTGTCATGTCCACTAACCATTCCTAAATCACTCTCAAACATGCACTAATTACTAACTATACGGGTTAAGAATACACATAATTTAGTGTTTTGTTTATTTGCCTTGCTCGCATGTTTCCCTTCCGGTGTTGGTGTTCCTCATCCTTGTTCAATTCTATTTGTTTATTGCATGCTCATTGTTCTCACA
Source organism: Luffa acutangula (assembly GCA_036850905.1). NCBI lineage: Eukaryota > Viridiplantae > Streptophyta > Magnoliopsida > Cucurbitales > Cucurbitaceae > Luffa > Luffa acutangula. Next base: position 1,486,531 of record CM072096.1, read on the forward strand.
AAGATGCTCCTTTTTTATGCGCCGCTTCTTGAGTTAAGGTCTTAAATTGACGCTCTAGATGTGGCTAGTTGGAGCTTTCTCCTTACAAAAATGCAGCTGGTTCAACCTACTTGATCTTTCAATCTTGTACTGGCTGTGAACAAGAGACTCATGTCTAGCTTATTTTCAAGTTCTTGGATGTCGTTTGGAAGGAAAATGGGAAACATATGAGGGTGAAAGATCTAAAACATGTTTCCTAGATAATAGTCTAGTATCGAAGACGAAGACTAGTGGGGTATATGCCACATTATCGTCGAGCACATGCCTCATGATCTTCATTTTTACCAGTTAATTTAGTTGTATTATCATTGTTTTCCTTCAAACAAAAAAACATAGAGAATAAAACTACATCAAGTTTTTGTATTAATGGTGCAAGCTAGTTTCGAAGTCACAAGTTTTGCGAGGTTCATTTTTACGTTGAATGTTAACTCATTGGAACCCGACGGACTTGAATTGATTTGGTTGGTTTGTACTAAGATTGTACTTTTCAGTAAGCAGTTGGTTTGATTTTAATCAGTTTTAGACAGTTTTATGATCAAACCAACAAATTAGACTCCCTTATTTACACGCTTATGCACTTTACTGGATGCAACAGTTGGGGTGCTGTTCAATGTGTGTGTGTGTGTTGGGGGGGGTGAGATGAACCTGAGAGGACAAAAAGTTCCTTGGAAGTATGATTTATGAAACTCAATACAAATACCAAAGGAAATAACAAATAAACAAGTTTATACACCGAATTTCTCAACAAATTAGTACTTAAAACCTACAATAAGAGAACCTCCTACATCCTAAATGTAGCAATGTGGAACGAGATTACAGACTGCAACCAGTGTCAAGCCAAAATAACACTAGCAGCTCAGTAAATTGTTCCAAACAATTAACATTTTCAGCAGCTCACGAGAAACTCAACAGAACTTCCAATGGTTATTGCAGTTTACACAAGTTACAAAGGTGGTCATAGGTTCATCAGCACTCCGCGTCTGCAACTGATAGTAGGTTGTCTTGCGTTGACCACATCGACCGCACTTGAACTGATCGGTAGTAGCTTTTGGAGCTCCTCCACGCTCACAATCAAATAAAGCCTTTTGTGCAATCTCCTCATTCTCACGTTTTCTCTGATCACTTGCCATATCAGCTGTGCTCAAGTTGATCACCCTTTCTGGCTTGATAAGTCCAAGAAGAACTTTTCTTCGAAAGTCTGGGTTCTTCGGATCCTTGAGGTTAAACATTATAGATCTGTACTTGGCCTTTTGTGCTCCGGTAGAACCTCCCCAATTTTCAAACATCACGGATTCTACAGAAACAGCAACGCGGATAGGATCACTTGCATTTACTTCATCTATAACATCTTCATCAGCCTCGCCAGGAACCTTGGAGAAGGCCTCAAAGAGAAGTTCTCTAATTTTGTCCCGAGCAGCATCTTTTGATTTAATCATGGAAGTAAGCTTTGGAGGTGCAGCAACCCCACCTGATGGTTTCTTTTCTATTGAGATTTTCTTCTCTTCTTTAACTATTCTTTCAACCTTGACAACTGAATCAGTTTTCTCAACCTTTACAGAGTTTTTCTCCGAGATGGCACTTTCTGATCTGGAAAATTTTACAGAGCTTGTAGCACCATTCCTATCGAAGTGCTCAACCTTGGAAACTTTCTCAACCTTCATGGAAGATGATTTTTGAAACTTCTCCACCTTAACGGACTCTGCACTGGGAGAACCAACTTTAGGTGGCTCTTTACAGTTGGCATTTCCATTTTTCTTATTCTTGTTGGTCTCCTTGATTACTATGTCCTTCCACATCTCAATCAGGTCAGAAGCATAGTCCTGTATTTTCTTCCTGGGGTGTTTAGTGAGGTGTCGAAGCCGCTTCCCAACCTACAGAGGACAAGATAACGGAACTATCAACACAGGCAAATGAACCTCAATTACACGGGAAAAGGAATTAAAAGAATTCCATAACAACTGTGGCGCCAACCAGAGTTATATTCCAAAAACTTAAAGAGTCACAGGTGAGATGATTTCGTCATGTGAACAACTGAAATAACAGATGAAATAGAGTGAACTCAGCTCGATATGAAACCAATTCGTAAGCCAAAAAAAGAACAATGAATTATGGCTTAATTCATAATAAAAACGATGTATGATTTTACAAACTAGTCAGCTTTTTACGTTTTGACTATCCATCCACCATCAACAAAAGAAACAAATTTCAAGTCTAATGAGAAGAAAACCTGAGTGGAAACAAGGATTTGATAAGTAACAGGAAATTTCTTGAGCTGCCGTAGGGCATCTAGACAACGACTTTCCTCGGCTCCCCCATCATTTGATGATGTTGCAGCGACGTCTGCAGCCTTCTTCGCCGCTTCAAACAATTCCACCAGCTCATTCTCCATGGAATCACCGCCAACTTGGAATTTTTATATAACCTATCCACCACATTCCAAGAAAAGAATGATCAGATCCCAACAACAACAATAAAAGGGAAAGATACAAACAGACGCATACAACGAAAGGGGGGGATCATCGCAATCAAAATCGAATTCGACTTATTTTCTCAATGAAAAAGAAAAAGAATACCATCGAATCAAAAGACATCGCACTGGCGATGGCAATTGATCGATTTCGAATGAGTAACACTTACAGAGATCTGAATCGACGACTGGAAAAACGCTCGCATTCCGACACTAAATAGAAGAAATCGAAAACAGAAGCGGAAACCCAATCAGAATGGGGTTCGGAAAAATCCCTTATTTCGGCAGAGAGACGGCGGAGTTTTAGATCTAATCAAGCAGACGAGCGGAGCAGAAGTAATGTTTCAATTTAAATCTCGATTTAAGAGGCGTGAAAACTGAAAAGGAAAAAAAATGACAAAGTAAAACCAGAGTTTCAAACAAAACAAAGCAGAGAAAGGAGAAAGGAGAAAGTAAAACGAAAATCCACCTTGCTGGCTTGGCTGCTGCGATGCGCGAATGAAAGTGCGAGCAACGGTGGTTGAACGGCGGCGGTGGTTGAACAGAGAGAGGCTGGGAGCGGCGTACTGCGTCTGTAAGGAATTAAGGAAAGGAAAGGAAACCCTAACCCTAGGGGAAATTATCAAAAATAGGACAAATCAAAGAGATATGGCATCAGTTTTAAATTGAAACACTAATAGGACTTTACTGAAATTTACTGAAATTTCTCTATTTTTTTTTCCTTTTTTTTAAAGATGTTTGACTGAATATTTATTACATAAACATTTGGGGTGGGAGCTAAGCTCACTTTGAGGATTGTACTATTTATGTTAGTACTTTGATTTTAGTGTTTTCTAGGTACGAGAAACTGTGAGAAACAATGAGAAAAAAACATATTACAAAAGTATTCCATTTCTTGGTTGTGTTACTTTTGTTATGATCATTATAGAATGTTTAAGGGTCCGTTTGGAATACATTCTAATTTAAATGTTTTTCAAGAATGCATTTTTTAAAAAACATTTTGTATAAAAATGTTTAGAATTTAAACACTCATATGTTTGGTTGCATTTCCGTGTTTTTATACATAAGTTATTGTATACTAAAGACTATTTTTTTAAAAGTTGGTTTCAAGTGTTTTCCTCAAAATGGTTTATTTATCAATCTCATTTTCTAATAAGTCCTTTTTAGTAGTTGCCAAACACTAGAAATTTTTTCAAAATGATTTTTTTTTTCAAAATTAAACACTTGAAAAGTTAAATCAAACACACCCTAACTAGTTATATTGTCTTCTCTTCCGGATATGAGAAGCTATGAGAAATCATAACACAATTCAAAAAATAGTCAATTTTTTTAATCTATGCTTTTGTCATGATTCTTGTACAATGTCTAGATATAAAATTGTGGCTTTGTATTTTTATTATGGTGTTACTCTCTATTTGTTAGCCTTGTTTTTTAGGGTATGAGAAATTGCGAGAATCTACGAGGAAAAATAACATATTGCAAAAGTAGTCATTATTTTAACCATTCTACTTTTGTTATACTCATTGTGGAATGTCTAGCTATAAATTGATGTTTGTTACTTGTATTCATGTTTTGTACCATGAATTTATTTTAACTTGTTGCATTGGTTCGTAAGTACGAGAAAAAAAAACGTAATGTGAAACTAGTTCATGTTTGACGTATTGTGCTTTCCTGTATGGTTTGAACTTTACGACTACGAACACGGTGTTCATGGTATGTATATTTTTGATAATGTGTACATATATTTACATTGATGTGTAGTTAGCATATTCATTGGTATATGTTATGTGTATGCAGCGCTATATAGAAGCAAAGTGGACCCTATACCAACAATGCCTCGTGGAGAAGCGTACATTTAACTGGCAAGCTGAGCATCAGTTGGTTGATTATATTCTGGGAAATAATATTGAATTCAAGGATGCATAGATCGATGTTGATTTCGTGTGTATGCACCGTTTAATGTCAAGCAACTACATTGGGTGTTAATTTGTTTGATTTAATTTAGTGTGAGAGGGTTTCCGTACTTTAAGATTTATTTTTTCTCCTCCACTGTAGCCCGACCTTTCATTAGGAAATGTTGTTTTAAACGATGATAAAAAAAACCAAATTCATAGCTTATTGTGTTTTTGTTTGGTTCCCTTGCCCCTCTATTGTTGATGAATATGCTTATTTCTTGTTTGGGCACTCGATAAAATAGTCATCTTTGAGTTACAACTTCCATTTTATACCACTTCTGTTGTGAATAATTCTTTTACTTCTTTTACTTAGTTTTTGTGGAGTTAAAAGATGGTGCAAGAAATAGTAACTAAAGTGCTAGGAGAAATCAATTTGACAACCTTGAGAAGACTTTTTTTTTTTTTTGGTTCATTCATGAAACATCTATAGTTTGCCAAATCATCTCAAAAATTCAATTTTGTACCTTATAGATCAGTGAATGTTAATAAATGTCAAATTGATCAAAGATTTATTAACACAAAATAAAAAATTTAAAAACATATAAGACAGTAATCCAATAAATACAGACATATTAAACACTTATTAAACTACACAGACCTACTTGACCTAAAAAAATTTGGGATGACACTTATAATTTAACCCAAAATGTATTTAGGAAAGAAATTTTCCTTATGTGAATGGAGGGTTCATAACTACATAATACAAATACAAAAGTATCAAAAATAAAAATTTGTCCATGTCCAAAGTCACGTGACATTGTGGCATTACAGAGACTCCACAGCAAAGCAGAGAGTAGTTTCACATCAAGCCCACCACATGTTCGACCAAATTCCTGACCCACACACCCCTCAACCCCAGCCCCAGCCCCAACTTCACTCCCAATCGCAGTGGAATTGGATAGGCGTGGGCCCTTCCATTTAAGGTCCCCACTGCACCACCTTCTTCTTCTACCCCTTACTTTCAATTCTTTGGTCCTATTCCATCCTCTCATGGTCAATGCATCTACGACATGTTTAAAAGACTCTTGTATCACTCTCAAACATGCACTAATTACTAACTGTACGGGTTAAGAATACACATAATTTAATTTAGTTACTTTACAGCCTAGGAAGTTAGGAACGCACCCCCAATTTTTCTAACATGAGGGCGTTAACAACATCCTTCACAAACACTAGGAAGCATTCCCTGCAAGATTCTGGCATTAGAGTGGACCTGTGAAGCTGCCGGACTTCTTCTGTATGGCTGCAAACCGAGCATGATAAGAATCGCTTGCTGGATTTTGGAGGGGGCTCTAGTCCACATGCTGCCATTATGGTGTGAGTTGCGAGCCTAGCGACTTCCTTGTATCCTTCATATCCTGCATAAATCTCAGCTAATTATTACTCCACCAGACATGATGGTATTACAAGATAAATCTGTAAGTGCTTTACTTTTAGTTGCACATCAAACTAATAGTGATGAGGTAGCAGAGAATGTGACTTCCTACCCAAATTTTTGTCTCGGCTTAGAAGTTTTAGATTGATCTTGACCAGTGTTCGTATCTCGCTTTTAGCATCCTGATCATTGTCAGCCTCACGAGCAGCATGGTTTTTTTCCAAGGCTTGTGCCATTGTGGAGGATGATGAAAGTTCATCCACGATTTTGTTTGATGGCTTTCTACCATTTTCATAGGTGAAATCAACTCGACATGTCTGGACCATATTACCCAAGGATGATTCTCCATAACTAGATGAATTGGTAGGAAAAAACTCAGTAGAGCCTTTATTCTTCTTACTTGCTACAGGACGACAGAGTTGATTATCCAAATCTGGCGATCTGTACTTTCCCATTTCCTTTTTATCCTTTGCTGGCTCATTTGGCTTCTTGATTTTGCACTGTTGACCTTTTGCTGTATGGGAATCTTTTACTTTTGTGCTAATTTGTCTGCAAGCAGGAGATTTCAAGGTTTGATCTCCCTCACGTATAGCCTTTGCCTTTGCAATTTCCATCATCCTCCATGCCTTCTCAACATCATAAGAGCTTTCGTTACACTCAGGTTGGGAGGGTGGCTGCAAGCTTGTGGCTGTTGAAAAATGTGGTTGACCTGTTTGGTTGTTTACTGCAGCACCAATATCTCGTCTGGAATTGTTGCCACCATATGTCGATGAGCTGCTAGCGGGAAAGTTCAATGACCCCCTTCGTAAAGCACCCCAATTTTCACGTAATGCCCTTATATGGCCATGGATGTTTCGACAGCGATGTAATGTTCTTGCACTTGTTCCAGCAGCTTTACCACCACGGCTAGGCAATGATTTACGGGCCACGCTGCTCCTCCAATTGGGAACAACTGAAGGTGGCTCATGATTTGATTGTAAAAGGGCTCTTCTGCGAGGTACGCCAACTGTTTGAGCACTTGATTCTTTTACTATATCGAAAAAGGAAATGTGTGCATCAACTGTTGCTGTTTGATTTTGATCGTTGCAACTAGAATCCAATTCAGCATCAGCATGTTGAGCCCTGGAGATAGTGCAATCATGGCAAAACCAATCACCCTCTGGTACATTTGCACCTAGGCCGACACAATACGTATGAGCAGCTGAATCACAGAGATCACATAGTAACATGAGACCTTCATCTTCCACACCCTTGCACACAGTGCAACATGTTTCTGCATATGGATCCCCATTCGTAGTATTTCCAACAGCAGACTGATCCTGAAACCAGAAAAGCTATAAGCTTGTGGAACTACGTTGATTTCTACAACCAAGTTGAAATTCATTTCTACAAAAACTCGAAACAGGATCTAGAAACTTGAGTATTGGAGAATTAGGCATTCGTTCAAGTTTCGAAAATGATGACCTTGAGAGACTGAAATATTTCTGATGATGAGTTAGTTACATGTATGCATATCATATTTATGTTTCATTACCTAGATAATATATATCTTAAACAATTTTACCCTATAAAAGGATAAAAATGCTTAATCTTTTAAAGTACTTCTGCAATTGCTATCCGAACAAGTAGATAACAGAAGAAAGAATCATAGAAGTGGCAGAGATCATCGAGCATGCAAAAGTATTTATATTCTGACCACGTCCTGAAAACGAAGTACCCTTAAATTTTCTGCATTGTTCAAAGCAATCAAACGTATTTATAGGAAAATTTGTTCCAATACAAGTTTCAATAGAAAGGGAAGCATTATACTTGCGGAGAGATATACATTGCATAATTCAAGCTAAAATCACAATGATGTTTCCAGTAAAGCAGATTGGCGTCACCACTTCTAAAACGAAAAATTAACGAATTTTAAAAAAAGTATTAAACCGACAATATTCAACCTACTAAAAATTGCATTCCTAAAACCCTAGAAAAGCTAAATGTCAATCTTCGAGCACAATTAAGCAGCAAAATGTCAATCAAAGAGTTACCAACTTGATTTCGCATTGGAATGTTAACAATTCGTTCACGGAGACGACAGCCATCCTTCGCAATTCTATGAACAACAGTGAACCTGCCCTTGCAAGCAGGGCATCTAGATTCAATCCTCGCCCACTCCATGATGCAGACGAAGCAGAAATAGTGGTCACAGGAGTCAAGCTTGCCTCTCTCCGCTTTTCCATCGTCCGAAAAACAAATTACACAGATTGAAGAAGGATTGTCGTCAATCAGCGTCTGGTTTTCTTGAATTTCACCTTCAACGGATTCGTTTTTTACGCCGGATTTCGTACTCGCGGAAGGACAAGAAATTAGGGCTTTTAGGCGATCTTCTGGGGAGGCGAAGGAGTCAATTGAGTCACTCGCCATCGTCGATGAGCGGTGGAGTGGCCGGACGACCTCAATTAACTCCGACGAGAGAGTTCAGACGGGATCTCGGAGGAACGGCGACGAGCAGTAGTTTGAGAAAGGGACCACTGTCGTCGATATTTTATTATCCATTTCTCGAAAAGATTAAAAACAGGAAAAAAAACAAAAAAACAAAAAAAAAAAAGACCCACGCACTTTTTATGACCGCATTACCCTTTGAGGTCAGTCGAATCGATTTCCACTCTCGGTACGCGCTCTATTTGCTCTCAGTTCTCGACCCTTGTTTGATTTTTTAATGGCTTTTAATCGATTCACGATTCTCACTCTCGAAGATAAACCCTTGTTCATGCTCTTACTTCTTGGAAATCCTCGGTAACTTAAACGGTACTGTCACTTCTGTCTAATCACTTTATTTCATCGATTACTTGAACAACGCTCTCACTTCTCCCTCTTCACCTTAAATTCTCAGTTACTTAAACGACCATCTCACATCTTTCTCCACACCCGAAAACTTTTATGTTACGTCTCTCACTTCTCCATATTCAACGATCGGCGTTCCAGACGCTTCTATCCCGCCTTCGAATCGAAACACCGATTAGTGTCATTTCGGGTTTACTTTGTTTTATTTGTTTTGTGGATTTCATGCACGGTTTTGTTTTGTTGCTTAGACTTGTGTTGTGTAATGTGCTCTATATCGACTCTCATTCAATTTGTATTTGGTTTCTATGATAGTTTTATTGCATGTGGTTGCTTTTGGTCTTCGAGTTGGATTAAGTTGTATGACCTTGTCGCTTTCCCATTCAATTTGTAGAATTGTCTTTGCAATGTGCTCGGTTAGTGAGTTAGGGTTAGGGATTATACAAAACTGCTTCATTTTGCTATCTTATGATATGTAATGCGATGAACTGGTTGCATGAGGTAGTTGTGTTCGTCAGGTAGGTGCAAAGCAAAAATCGAGAGGGAGGCAAAAAATGGCATAATCTAGAGCAAGGATTAGAGAGCGAGAATCGAGAGTTAGGATTAGAGAGCAAGAACCGAGAGCTAGGGTTAGAGAGCAAGAACCGAGAGATAGCATCTAAGAGCGAGAATCGAGAGCTAGGGTCAGAGAGCGAGAACCGAGATTTTAACAAAAATTTCTGAAATTCAACTTTGCTGCATTTTTTTCCTCGACTTCTATGATACTTATACCACGATTGTTGCATACATGATGGATTAAAATGGCACTTGTTTGTTGAGAGCATGGGCAAGAACAATCTTAAATAAATATGGACTAACGATTTATTGAATGCACAAAGACTAACTTTGAACGTTTGAAAGTACAGGGACTAAATTTAAATAAAAACCCAAAATTTTTATGGATATAAATTGTTCTTTTTTCCTGTATCCCATTGTTTGTTCCTTGTTCAAATTTCCATATGGAGTTCCATGTGAGGGTGTTGGTTAAAGGAGAAACAATAGTGGATCGAATCCCAAAGGTAGAATAATAAATTATAAGAAAAATTAACCTTTTAGTCCCCGAGTTTTCAAGAATAGTTACAATTTAGAGGTTTTTGTTTTAATTATTAGAGTGCAATAACCTATCTATCTTATAAATTGTGAGATCTCCACTTATCTTTTTTGTGTGGGATCTTCGACATGCCTCCTCAAGATGGTGTCTTTTTTGGGTTCACCATTCTTGGATTGGATCCCATTTTTTTCTTGGACCGAATACCCGTTTGGGTTTATGGACTATGATACTATGTATGTTAGAGAACATTGGGTTCCATCTCAAAACCAATTGTCAATTAGTAGAGTAACTCATATATCTTATAAATTGTGAGGTCTTCACTTATCTTTTGAATGTGAGATCCTCAACATTTTTCACATCAACATTAAAAACAATACAATAAAATTACTACATTAATGTTAGGGATTTTTTAAACTCATTTCTCAAAAACTTTAGAACTAAAATGTCTATTTTAAAACTTGAGAGATCAAATACATCTATTTATGAAAACTCATGAACTAAAAAGATAATTTTTCTAAATGGTTTTATTTTATTTATAAATTTATAATCTTCAATCTAAACAAAAACATGCAATATGTGTGGTTGGATAAAAAGTTAAAATAGAAAGATCCAAAAATCTTGTCTTGGACAAAGTAAACATAAACAAATAAAAATTTTGTTGTCGAAAAGTGAAAAAGTTGAAATCAAATAACAGTTGAAGTTGAAACTTTGTCAATTTACAATTTACAATTTACAAAAATTACCGACAGTGTTATGAGAAAACGTGCATTTGGTTTTGTAAATTCTCACTTTTTTCATTTCTCCGACATCCGCCATTACATTACGACCAATGTGTCCATTAAATATAATCATATTCCCATTTGGATCTCTAAACACATTTAATATTCTTTTAGTTCTAGAATTGATGATTAAAAAAAAAAAAACAACATTTTTTATCCTTTTAAATCGAGATGGTTTTTTTTTTTTTTTTTTGACAAAAGATTGATATTTCCTAACCAAAAAAGTGATTCAAAACTAAGCAGAAGATGAATTAAAACTGATATACAACAAGCTTTCCACTTCCTCAACATCCTAAACCCAAACTAGCTAGTAATATTGCTCCAATTTGGTTCCTTTCCACTCGGCACCCAACTCGTGATTTAGGCATGCAAGATTACCGTCATAGACTCATAATACAACAATTAGCACACGAAAACACAGAAACACCCCAACCTAAAACTTAAAAACCAAACCTACTCCATCAAAAACACCCCAAACCTACTACCTGTTAGCCCTCAAGCAAGTCTAGACCAACATAATATGGATGGAAGAGACTCAAAAGCTGAAAATTTATCACGATCGAATCCCTGCGCTACAAATGCTAAGACTTATGTCTAAGAGAAACTAAAGCATGCTAACAAAATTATGAGACAAAACAAGATTTCTCAAAGAAAACCTCACACGAATGAGAATGCTTAGCCTCCCCTAAAGCAACTCCTACTAGCCCGGGACTGACTTAATTATAAGCTCCTCCACCTATCTATAGGATATATGTTGTACAGAATATTGCTTTATTGATTATTTGCAGATAAGTCCTCATTATTATTTATCTGCTTGTGTATAAATACTCTTTTGAGTTCATTTAATAAATCACTGAGGCATTATTTACTTTCTTGGTGTGAAAACTGTCATGGTATCAGAGCGTTGACAGACGTCTTTTTTTGGCTTCGCCTCCAATTTTTTTTCGCTTTGGTCATGGATACTTCGAGTTCAATCACGAAGTCTGCTGCGATTCCTTCAGAACAGTCTTTGTCCTCTCCGATTGTTCTTCTCACAAACATTAGCAATTTGATCACTGTTCGCTTGGATTCTTCAAACTATGTACTCTGGAATTTTCAGCTTTCTCCTCTTCTTCGTGCGCACAAGCTTTTTGGTTATTTGGATGGTTCGATCTCGGCTCCGGCCAAAGAAATCAAGGTTGAGGGAATCTCACAACCTAATCCTGCGTATGAAGCGTGGTTTGAGAAAGATCAAGCTTTGATTACGCTGATTAATGCTACTCTCTCGCCGCCGGCTTTAGCGTATGCAGTTGGTTGCACTACCTCTCAACAGATCTGGTCGAAGCTTCAACAGCATTTTTCATCCTCCACTCGATCGCACATTGTAGGCCTCAAGTCTGATTTACAGAGCATCACCAAACTATCTACTGAGTCTATCAGTGGCTATGTTCAACGAATTACAGATCTCGTGAACAAATTGGCTGCGGTCTCTGTTGTTATTGATCAAGAAGACCTAGCAATCTACGCTCTCAATGGACTTCCCTCCTCCTACAATGTTTTCAAAACCACTGTTCGCACTCGTTCTCAGAATCTTTCTTTTGAGGAACTCCATGTATTAATGGTCTCTGAAGAACGCGCTCTCGAACAGCAGGTAAAGTCCGAAATTTCCTCTCCTCCTTTGGCTATGGCTGCGGCAACAAATTTTGTAAACTCTGGATCTGGACGTGGAAATTTTGGCTCTCGTGGTCGAGGCAACGGCGGACGATCTGGTCGATCTGGCCGTGGAGGATTATTTCAACAACTTCTCAATGGATCTACACCTTCTAATGGTGCTGTATCAAATGGATCTAATCGTGGAGGAAATATTTCCAGTGGCTCTTCTTCTGTAAATTCACCGAAAGTCATATGCCAAATTTGTCAACGATTTGGTCACAATGCGCTGGATTGTTATTATCGGTATGGCTTTAACTTTCGTGGTCGTCTTCCTCCGAATCAGTTGGCAGCTCTTGCGGCCTCTTCTGGTAATCAGCTCCCTGGACCTTCTGGTGTATCTTTGTCGAATTCAGGAGGTAATTCTCAGGTTTGGCTCTCTGATTCTGGCTGCAATGCACATCTTACTTCTGATCTTGCCAATATGAATATCTCTTCCGAATACAATGGTGAATCTAGTGTGACTGTTGGCAATGGACAAGCTCTACCCGTGACACACACAGGTTGTGCATCTCTTCAAACTGATTCCGCTTCCTTTCTTTTATCTAATCTCCTACGTGTACCACATATATCCACTAATCTCTTGTCTGTTTATCAGTTCTGTGTTGATAATAACTGCCGTTTTATCTTTGATGCTCATTCGTTTACCATTCAGGACAAGCGCACGGGTCACACTCTCTACCATGGGCCTAGTATCAATGGACTTTATCCATTGACAACTCAATCTTCTTCATCTATTCCTAGCAACTTTACTGCTCAGCTAGGAACCAAGATTCATAACTCAGTGTGGCATGACCGATTAGGACATCCCAATGTGTCTGTTCTTAAAAATGTCCTACAGCTGTTAGATATTACTTCTTCTGCTGATAGTTCTTTGTGTACTCATTGTTTAAATGGAAAAATGAGCAAACTCTCTTTTTCTTTGTCTAGTTCCTTTTCTTCTCAACCTTTGGAGCTTGTCCATAGCGATGTATGGGGTCCATCCCCGGAATTATCAATAAATGGATATCGTTACTACATTTCATTCATTGATGATATGTCTCGTTACACTTGGATATATCCCCTTGCATACAAATCCGATGTTATATCTACTGTTTATCAGTTTAAACCATTGGCTGAAAATTTACTCTCCTCCAAGATCAAAACTTTTCGTAGTGATGGAGGTGGTGAGTACACTAGTCATGCCCTTCGGTCCTATTTCGAGTCCCATGGTATCATTCACCAAAAGTCTTGTCCGTACACTCCTGAGCAAAACGGTGTTGCTGAACGCAAACATCGTCACATCATTGAGACTGCCCTTTCTCTTCTGTCCAAATCTTCAGTTCCTATTCGATATTGGTATTATGCTTTTGCGTGCGCTGTTTTTACCATTAATCGATTACCCTCTCCATCTCTTGGAAATCGCTCTCCTTTTGAGCTCTTGTTTCGTAAACCCCCTGACTACACACACCTTCGTGTTTTTGGTTGTGCGTGCTATCCCCTTCTTCGGCCTTATACCTCTCACAAACTTCAACCGAGAACAACTCAATGTGTTTTCCTCGGTTATCCTCTTGGGTATAAAGGCTATTTGTGCCTTGATCCTCTTACTGAGAAACTCTATATTTCTCGACATGTTGTCTTTGATGAACATGTCTTTCCCTTTGCCTCTCCCTCTTCTTCCTTGCCCTCCTCATCTTCACCATCACTCTCTTCAAACCTTCCTGTTTTACTTCGTCTTTTCAAGCCCATGGAATCAGTTGAAGATTTGCCTTCTGTGTCTAATGTTCATGTTCCAACTGTTGAACATGATTTATCACTTGCTTGCTCAGTTGATGATGTTAATGAGCATACTGCTACACCTTTTGTTGAAAATGTTGCTGCTAAAATGTATGATACTGCTGATATGCCTATTGCTGAGAATTCTGCTGCTCATATGAATGATACTACTGTTGTGCCTGTTAATATGCCTATTGCTGAGAATCCTATTGTTGAATCTCTGTCTGAAACTTGTGTGCCTCCTGCTGATGCCTTTTTGCCTGTTACTGAATCCGCGCTTAGCTCGGTTGTTGGTTCTGTTTCTGGTGTTTTACCTCGTGGCTCTGGTAACTCTCATGCCATGAGAACTCGATCTAAATCCGGCATTAGCAAGAAGAAAGTCTATATGGCTAAGGTTTTGCCTGATGATAAGTCCAGTGTTGTCTGTGAACCAAGCTCCTATACTCAGGCTTGTAAAATTTCTAAATGGCAGCGTGCGATGAGTGATGAATATGATGCTCTCTTACACCAGCAAACTTGGTCCTTAGTTCCTCTCCCACCTAATAAGAATGCAATTGGTTGTAAATGGGTTTATAGAGTTAAACGTAACCCGGATGGTAGCGTAGCACGTTATAAAGCTCGCTTAGTTGCTAAAGGTTATCATCAACGAGAAGGTGTTGATTACGATGAAACCTTTAGTCCCGTGGTTAAGAAACCCACGGTTCGGATTGTTCTTTCTTTGGCAGCCCATTATAGTTGGGATCTTCGTCAGCTTGATGTTAAAAACGCCTTTCTTCATGGGGATTTAAAGGAAGAAGTTTATATGCAACAACCTCAGGGTTTTATTAGTAAGCGTTTTCCTTCCCATGTTTGCAAATTGAACAAATCACTTTATGGTCTCAAACAAGCCCCTCGTGCTTGGTTTGAGTGCTTTACTAGCTCCTTGCTCTCTTGTGGTTTTAAAGCCTCCTTATCCGATCCGTCCTTGTTTGTTCGGAATGTTTGTGGCTCTCTTACATACTTGTTATTGTATGTTGATGATATTGTGTTGACTGGAAATGACTCGATGTACATAGCCTCTCTTATTGATCAACTCAAAACTCGATTTGTGATGACTGATCTGGGCAGCCTATCATATTTTCTTGGTCTTGAGATTAAACGTTTGTCCTCTGGTATTTTAGTCACTCAGTTGAAATATGTGAAGGATTTGCTTAATAAATTTGGTATGGCAGAGGCTAAGGTATGTACTACTCCTTGCTCAACTAATGCCTTTTCTTCATCATCTGCTATTTGTTCTCCAGAAGATGCAACTGCTTACAGAAGTATAGTTGGAGCTTTGCATTACTTAACGTTTACTCGGCCGGATATCTCGTTTGCTGTGAGTAGAGTAGCTCAGTTTATGCATTCACCCAGTCATGATCATTTGGCCGCTGTTAAACGCATTTTGCGCTATTTGCGTGGTACTCTGACTTTGGGTTTATTTTTTCGTGCTGGTTCCTTTTCCTTGAGTGCCTTTTCTGACTCGGATTGGGCAGGTAATCCGATAGATAGGCGATCAACGACTGGTTATGTGATTTTCTTAGGTGCTAATCCTATTTCTTGGGTTGCGAAGAAGCAAACTACCGTATCTCGAAGCTCAACTGAGGCTGAGTATCGTGCTCTCGCTACCACCACTGCTGAACTTCTATGGCTTCAACAGCTTCTTCGAGAGCTTTTTGTTATTCTTCCTTCTTCTCCGACCCTTTACTGTGACAACCAGTCCGCTATACAGCTGGCTCGCAATCCAGTTTTTCATGGTCGAACGAAGCACGTCGAGGTTGATCTTCACTTTGTTCGTGAGCGTGTTGCTACCAAGGCTCTTTCCCTTCAATTTTTACCTACACACTTACAGCCTGCTGATCTGTTTACTAAAGCTTTGTCCGCTGATCGTCTTCAGTTTCTTCGATCCAAACTCATGACTTTACCCTCATTCGTTTGAGGCGGCATATAGGATATATGTTGTACAGAATATTGCTTTATTGATTATTTGCAGATAAGTCCTCATTATTATTTATCTGCTTGTGTATAAATACTCTTTTGAGTTCATTTAATAAATCACTGAGGCATTATTTACTTTCTTGGTGTGAAAACTGTCACTATCTTCCCCTACACTGGCACTAAGGACTCGCCTAAAAAGCTAAATGAAAACAAAAAAGGTTGCAATCTCATACCTAGGGCCTGCATAATGAAAACTCTTATGATTATTGACAAAGTTATTCAATCCCCAATTTGCACAATATCAAATTTCGTTTGAAATTAGTGAGTTTTTAAAGATTTTAATATTTTTGGGCTAAAATTTAGAAGGTAAATTAGCAAAAAGTAACCCAAAAAAAAAAAAAAACTTCTAAATTTAGAGTCCGGTTTAAGGATATTGAAAATTAATATACCTTATCATGTTTAAGATAACAAATTGATTTTTCTTCCTTAAAAAAACTAACACTAGTTTTTCTTTTTTACTAATTTTTTTTATTAACCATTTAATAACATTTTCAATGTATATTATATATATTAGAAGGTTTGGATGTATGGGTTCCAAAAAATGGAGTTTTTTTTTTTTCTTCTCCAAATTTCAAGAGAGTGTCCCCTTCACATCTCCCCAAACACAAGACCCCTCCAATTACAAAGCTAAAATTTCAAAGGTTTTTGAAACTTTATGGTTGTCTTCTACTTAAATATAGTCTTATACTTTTGACATTTTCCCACCCACATAGAGACCAAACTCCAACATATTCTCTTATTTAATTTCATCAAATGCAAAACCAAACAAACAATAATATTTGTTTTAACATTTGGAGAATCGAAATCCTAAGCTTTGACTTCATTCACTTGTTTTTTCTTTTTTGTCTCCATAAATTACACCCCCCTCCCCATTTCAAATGCTTCCTTCCTCTCTTCATCCATCTCTGTTTTCACTTTCCATGGCGTCGATAAGGCTCGTCATTTTTCTGTTCGTTATAATTTGCCTGCATTTCAAAGATAAAGGTAACTAAACAATTTCGTTTAGTGGCATGAGTATGTATATATGCGTATCTTTCATCTAGTTTGGTTGATATTCACTAGTTTAATTTTGTGTAGGTGGGATTGTTGAAGGAAGAAGCTATCCTTTTCAAACCCGAGTTGAAGAAGGAAAGCAAAGGGAGTTGGTGGGTAAAGGAGATTTGGGAATGGTGAAAGAACAAAGTCGTAGTTCTTCTTCAAGTATAACCATCGACTCCTTTGATAATTTTTATCGAGGAAATAATGGAAATTTGAATGTAGAAAGTAAATTGATTGGCAAAAGAGAAAACGATCATGAACGACATCTACTTGATGTTAACCGTTCTGGTTTTGTACATTTTAATGCTGACTATTTTGTTGCTAAACCTCATCCTCCAAAGAACAATGGAGGAAATAAATGTCTCTAACTATTTGTTTATTTATTATTATTTTTTTTTTAGTGAATTTGCTTCCGAATAGATTTATTCACGTTTATGTTTTTACTTATTGGAAGAAAAAAAAATGCTAAGCATGTTCTTTTTAAACTAAATTCTCACAGCTATACATGAGTTTTTTTTTTCTTTCTGTAGAGTAGATCTTTAAAATGTACCACTCTTTAACTTTTAATCATGATGATAATAATAACGAAAATTACATAGTACTAGGATGGTTTTTAGTAGAAAACATATCATTATCATTATTATTATTATTATTAAGTTAATTGATTCACAATGTTCATCGAGAGAAGTATAACTTAGTCAATCAACATATCTTTTATTTGAAGGTTAGAGGTTTGAAACCTCCTACTCTCTTGTTGAACTTAAAAAAACAAAAATCAATTAACAATTTTATGGCTAAACAAATAAATCATCTATTATCTTCCTCCAAATTTGTTAGATTCTCATCTCACATTTTTTTTTTTTTTGAACTAATAAAGAAAACTAATTATTGATGAAGTAGTGGTGAATTTAGGAATCTCTTAATTTGACAAAAGCAAACCACATGACATGATTTTGCAAAACATCTTATTGAGAAAAAGCAATGCTTGATGTGACAATCTCATACCCTTTAATCTAAATCTCATCCTTTTACAATAAGCTTCATGATCAAATGAATTTACAAGTACTTCCTATACCCTTCCCAAACAATTATGGCTTCTCAAAATTTAAAATTGGTCATTAGCCTAATTTTTACCTTATAATTAAATTTAAATTAAAAAGTATATACTACTGTACCTTTTTTCTCGTCTCGTTGATAAATCAAGAGGTTAGAGGTAATTTGCATATAACCCTCGACTAAAATATTAAATGTTCAAATCTTCTCACTCTTGAATATTGATGAACTAAAAAGTGAGCATTAATAAAACCGTTGGTTATATATATATTTCCACGAAAGTATTAAAGAGAAATAAATCATGAAAGTACCTAGTAATTGACCACCATATCCCTCTCTTGTTTGTTTGTTTTTTTTTTTTTTAATACAACCTTCATATCCATTCTAATCCTAAAAAAATTTATATTTTATACCCTCTTAATTAAAGAAAAAAAAAACTCCAATAAAAAGATTTCATCCTTAGATTAGATATCAAATTAATGGACCATATGCATATTTAAAAATGCATACAACGACTATAATATAAACATATATACATACGATATATTGTAACAACAACAAACTAAAAAAAAATATCTAAATTCTTTTTTTTCAAAACTTTATATACACGTGTGAGCTTCCCACCTTAAAAAAATTTAAGAGAAATAAAATAAAGAAAACTTAAAAATATGAGTTTTTTTTTTTTAATTTTTTATTTTATTTACAACTCGATCTCTTGCATCCAACACAATCAACAAGTCAACTACTTTCTTCGTTGTCAAAAAAAAAAAAAAAAAAAAAAGTCAACTACTTTCTTCCTTTCTTTTACTCCGACTACATCGTAGTATATCTAACTCCATCAATGATTTAAGAAAGTCTAAATTATAAAAAATAAAAAAAAAAATAAAAAATATCCTGAACTATGCGGTTTGTTTAAAAAATGTCCCTAAACTTTGAAAATTTCAAAAATACTCCTGAACTTTGAAAAATGTTTCAAAAATACCCTTGCTGTTAATTTTTAGATGGAAACCGTTAAAGTTTCAGTTTCAAAAATACCCTTGAACTTTCAAAAAAATTTAAAAAATACCCTTGTTGAAAAATGCTTTCTTTTTTCCTCTTCTCACCGTAAATTTTAACGGTTTCCATC
Source organism: Luffa acutangula (assembly GCA_036850905.1). Lineage (NCBI taxonomy): Eukaryota > Viridiplantae > Streptophyta > Magnoliopsida > Cucurbitales > Cucurbitaceae > Luffa > Luffa acutangula. The sequence continues at coordinate 1,505,739 of CM072096.1, forward strand.
AAAAAATTAACGACAATAGTATTTTTGAAACATTTTTCAAAATTCAAAGCTCTTTTTAAAACTTTTTAAAGTTCAAGAGTATTTTTGAAACAAATTTTATAATTTAGCCGGTAAGAAACTATGAACGAAAACCAATATAATAATTAAAAAAAAAAACATCTTGTCATTTGTCCAGTCAACTGTTAAAGAACACAGGAAAAAAAAAAGTAAAAAGAAGAGAATAAAAGAGAAAAGAACCTGAAACCCATTGAAAAGCAACAGAGATCAATAGAAAGTTAAATTATCCAGATGAGATTAGATTAAAAGTGATGATGATATGAAGGAAAAAGATCATAGCAGCAATTTAAAAAAAAAAAAAAAAAAAAAACTACAAAATTACATACATATATATATATATATATATATATATATCTTCTTCTTCATGCAAAGCCAAAAAAGCTAGCTTGGTAAATGTTGACTAGAGTTGGAATTTGCTTCAGCTCTTCGATTGGAGTTTCCAAAAGCATCTTCAAAATTTCTCAATGGCGTCAAGAAATCTGTTAAAATTATTTGAAGTGATGAAACTTTTCGTTTCAGCTCTGCATTTTCATGGAGGATCTGCTGGTTGCATTCCAACAGCTGTATCAGCTTTTCCGACAGCTGCCGGTTCGATACCTCCAACTGTCCCACCTGACAGTTGAACATTAAATTTTTATCGACATGTCAACATTTCCATAAAAATCGTTCTTTAGACAATTTGACAACGACATTTTAACCTATTGAGATCTCGAAGTATATATTTAAAAATAATCTTGCCTGATACTGCAACTCTTCGATCTGCTTCTTCTTCCTCATCCGCGACCTCCTGGCTGATTCTCGGTTCGATATCATTCTTCTCAGCTTCCTCTCGGCCATTACCGACAGATGGTGGTGTCGGTGAATGTCGAGAACTTCAACGGCGTCCAAAACGGTGTCGTTGCTGTAGCACGAGGCGGAGTTGGGGGAGAAGACATTACAATTGTTGTTGTTGTTGTTGTTGGTAGGGGCTTGGCCAGTGATCATAGTAGGGAATAATATTTCTCTATGGAAACTATTTGAAGGATTATTATTATGATCATCTTCATCTTCATCATCACCTTGATCTCTTCTGATCATCATATTTGCTTCCATGATCACATGTGAAGAAGAATGTCTTTTCTCCACCATGGATGAGTTGTTGTTCAAGCTTCCATCAAATGGATTTTCACCAAATCCCAAATCTTCATTCACTTCCATTAGAGAGAGAGATTTAAAAAGAAAAAAAAAAAAGGATGGATGGCTATAAAATGAGAAGCTTTGGTTTTGATTTTGAAGGCTCTTCATTTCCTTTAAGGGGACCATAAGGGGAAATTAAAGAGGTAGATGGATAGCCATTTGGAGGTCAAAAAATTAAAAGACTCATAAAAGAGTGTTATTTCTCAATGGGAAATATATTTTTTTTAATGATATGCTTTTTTGATATCTTGTAATGCATAAAACTTTGGAATAATTTTTGCCCAAAAAAAAAAAGAAATTATATGCATGGGTTCAGTTCTAAACGTACGTTAGCCAGAATTTTATTCTCAATGTTTTTGAAAAAAAAAACAAAGAAATTGCTTAGAACATTTCTTCTACCTCTCATGTCTATATCAACCACATCTGATTTTGACATATGCCAATATTCCTACCAAAACCATATGGAACTCTTAAATGATAATGTTTCCATCTCAAATATTTTTGTCACAAAATCTCTAAATAAAAGCATATGCTATAAACCTTCTTTTTCAAACCCCTACCCACTATGCCACATTTTGGATTCATTTAAGGAAACTTTGTAATTTTTCATTTTTAAAATGTGATTATGTGTTATTGGAGAAAGTTTTAGTGTTTTGATTAATCCATTTTAGTTTGTAAGCATTTTTTATGAGTTTGATTAATTATTTGACTATTGGGTTTGGTTTTTTTTTTTGGTGGAATGAACTTATTGGGAAAAATTGCTCTTCTGCCCTTAGGGTTTTTACTATGGTTGCTTCCAACTCAGACCCATGTCTGCAAATTTAACTATTTTGCCCCTTAGGGCTTATTCTTAAGCTAGCTTCCATTATGAAATGGCCCCCCCACCATTTATTATTATTATTATTTTGAAGAATCTGTCTCCATAAAAATAAACCAAACTTTATATATAGCTAATGAAGGGCCCCCTTGTAGTTATGGCAAAATTTTGGTTCAAGAAGCAATAATATTTCTTAAAAACAAATCATATCAATGTTAAACTTAGCTTGTAAAGTACGTGTTTGTGGTAATTCATGTTGAGATTGTATAAAAAGAATAGATTATAAAAACCCGAGTTCATATATATTTAGTTCATGAATTTTGAGATATATATATAGAGCATTATGAAATTAAATGAACTAATTCATAATTTCAAATTTACTAATTACATCCGTGCAATATTAATATAGGTTTGATTTTTCGAGTCTCATGTTTCATAAAACTAATTAGGTAGGCAAAACGCTCACACATTTTATTTATTTATTTATTTATTTATATATATGTTGGTGCAATAAAAGTGAATATAGTGTTTTTTTTTCTTTTTTTTTTTTTTATTATTATTATCTAAAGTGTTATGTTGATTGTTCTTTTCAAAACTTGATTTCATTTGTTGTAATTCAAAAGAATTGAAGTCAAATGTAAGCAATTTCCTATATATGTTGAATATTGAGATATAAATATTTATTCAATGGGAGTGGAAAAGGTCTAGTGTTAATAATATAATAGTGTCTTTTTTAGCATTTTTTTAGTGGTTGTATTTTTTAAAAAAAAAAATTTGGATGCTATTTGACTTCCCATGGATATAATTAAAATGTCAAATGATATATGTGCACCACTCAGATTAGAGCAAAATTACAAAAAAAATATACTAAATGATTTAAATCCATTTGATTACATATTATACAATAATAGATGTTTAACTAATCTTATATTAGATTTAAATATATATATATATATATTTAAACTAGTAAGTGACATAAATATTCTAATAAAGCGATACATACATGTAGATTGGACTAAAGATAATTAATAGCCAAACTCGCCTCAACTAATTTTAGATTTATTTTTCTTCTTAAATGAAATTAAAAAAAAAAAAAAAAAGGAAAATCGAGAATATTTAAATTTTCAGAATTTTGGGTATATTCTCATAACACGTAAAAAAAAACTAGACATATGGAATCAAACCTAACAAATTAAAAAACAGGGAACAAACTCTCAAACCATGAAAAAAAAAAAAGGTTGAGAAAATTATTCTTTTGCCACTAAGAAAATATTTAATGGGTGGTTGGGCAAAGCTAAATAATCTCACCCTATATGTCTATTAAAGGCATACCAAATTTGATTTCTTCCAAAATTACACAAAATATGAACGAATTAAAACATACCCTTTAAGCTTAATTAGTAAAATATTCGAATTCCAACAAAGAAAATAAATAATAAAAGCTTAATAATGTTAATTAAGATATGCTATAAATGCTTCATCCACCCATTGTCAAATCTTATTGACCCAATTAAGGAGAGATTATGACATTAAACTTATAGCTAAAATTTGAACTTGCGTAGGAAAAACGAATCAACATTTGAACATTTGAATTTGATTATTAATGTCCTTAGGAAGGAATTACCGAAAACGAACAAATTAATGACATTCTTAGAATGCAATTGTTGAGACTTTGATATCTTATGTGTATTTTTTTTAGTAAAAAACACCTAAAATAGGCGATTTCCAATGTTATATGTACTACATATAAATCATATCATGCAGTGTAATTATGGCTATTAAATTAGATTAGGAAGTGTAATTATTTATATGCATAGAAATTTGGACAATTCTTCACCATACTTCACGTAATAGGGTAATGTAATTTGCCAAAGTGAGCATGGTTCAGCGGTAATTGACATGTAATCTTGATTAGGGGTTAAGAAAATCGAACCAAACCGACTCGGTTCGATTTAGTTTTTACATATATCCAGACTGAACCGAATCAAACCGAGTTGGTTCGGCTCGGTTCTCAACTTTTACTTAAATAGAAGTTTTAGGGTTACTAAAGCCGCCTCTTTTCCTCCCCCCTCTCTTTCAGTCTCTCTTTCAACCACCAGGAACGTCGTCTCCCCTTCTCTCTCAGTCTCTCACAAACGCCGTCTCCCACGAACGTCGTCTCAATCTCTGTTTCAACCAAGAAGAGATGGTGTATTTGATGACTATGTGGCTATGGTGTGCCACCCAAATCATAACCTTAGGGCTTCTATAAGGCAAACACTTCAGGTGCTTCTGCAGATTTGTCGACGACTCTAGATCCGCGCGATCAGCAGCAGTAAAGTTGCCTCCATTCATGATTTTTCAGTGAAGTTGCAGCATAAGTTTAGGAGTTTCGACATCTTCTCCTGATTTGATCAAAGAAAAGTGACTCGACTCGAATTTTTTACACCTCTAATCTCGACCAAGAGGTCAGAGGTTCAAACCCCTCTAAATGTTGATGTACTAAAAAAAAAAAAAAGTAATTTTATTTTAATTTTAATTATATCTGCCCTTTTGGACTGATTGGAGAAAAACAAATATAGTGGTTATATAATATTTATTTATTTATCTATTTTTGCGGATAAAAAATAATTAAGTTATGAATTGGGCTTGGTTACGAGTAGATGGGCTTTGTAATATTGGGCCTGAAAAGACCAAGTTGGATGATGCTGTAAAGATGGTAGTATACAATAGTTTCCCTTTCACACTTTGTAATTGAGCATTTTTTTTTTCTTGCAAAATTGTTGTTTGACATTTGTTATTATTATTAAATAATGGAGATTCAAACTTCTAACTTTTTGGTTGATGATACATAACAATTATCTGAGTTATGCTCATTTTGACATTTTCCATTTATTATTACGAACTTGTTACGAAGTTTTTATAGTTCAACCATTATTGTTAGTGGAGAATTGAATTATAGACTTTTGGGATAGTAATAGGTGTTTTATTCATAGAGGTATGCTCAATATTTAATGATGATAAATTTTTTTATCAAATTATATATTTTCAATTTGGTTTCATTTGCCAACAAGAACATAACTCAACTGACATAAAGTTGTATTGATGACCATGAGATTTGTGGTTCAATCCCTCATCCCACATATTGTCAAAAACAAATAAAAATAAACTTCATTTTTGTATTACCATCATAAATTTTATTGTTTATCCTCGATTATATAATTAATCATTTGCTCGTGTGTTTTTTTTAAAAAAAAATCAAATCCTTACATGCCAATTTGTTTTATAACATTTTAGTAGGGTATATATCTTATCCAACAGAATTATGTTCTAGTTGGACAACTAGTTAAATTATTCCCCGCATCGTACTTATCATTAAAATAATTATTGTAAAATTGAAATAAAATTTTAAACTACGTAGGATCAGTTAATTTTTTTTCTTCATTGGATAGGATGAGAATTGAAATGGAGCTATTGAGAAATAATAACAATATTTGAAAATCAAAGGTAAAAATTAAGAAAAAGTTGAATAAATCAAAATATATTTAAAAGTTAAAGTAGCCGGCTAACTAGTTAGTTGTCTCAGCAGAATTTCTTAGACTTTTCTCTTTTCCCTTCTAGAGAATATTTAAGGCTACCTGGAATACATTTTAATTTAAATGTTTTTTCTAGAATTCATGTTTTAAAAATTGTTTAGAATTTAAACATTCATATGTTTGGTTGTATTTTTTTATAAGTGTTTTTATACATAACTTATTGTATACTTAAAAAGTTGGTTTCAAGTGTTTCTCTCAAAATGGTTTATTTATGGATCTCATTTTCTAACCATTCATTTTTATGGACATAAACATGATTAGAATGGCAAATTACAAGAAGATGAGAAGATTCATAAGTGCCATTAAAAAGTTCTTTCTTCAAATCCTTTCATCCACAACTTTGAATATTCCTAGTCCAATAATTTCAACCCCAGCCCAATGACCCGGAAACCGAAATCCACCACCACCAACCGCTGCCATCCACGACGGTACAGATGATGATGCAGTGGGAACAAATGATGCTAACATTTTGCTTGGCGTCGACCATTGCCGTAGCCACTGTCTCTGTCCAAATTGGGACCAGGTTGTCTCTAATGTTCAGAATCCTGTCGATTGCGTTAATGGACTACTTTGGCTTCACAGCCGCTGCAAAACTCACTAAGCACCAAAGGGATTCTAAAATTCTGTATTGTTTTGGTGGGTTTTGGCTTTGTTAAGACAGCTTGCTAAACCATGTCGTTTCCTCCTATTATTTAAACGGTATCGTTCTTGTATAATGTTTTTTGTTGGTTTGTGCTCTGCTCCCTGTGTATACGTGGTGTGCTTTCATAAGCTGAGAATATTTTTCCCAACCGATTCTGTACTATTTATTGGTAGCCTCCTCAATGAGAATAATCATCCATTGCAGCCCATTTCATCTGCTTTCCAATTTTCTCTCTAAATTCTGCTTTTGTAACTTGGTATCAGAGCCTCTCGGCCAACGCCATGGCAGATGAAGTACTGACCTCACCGGAAAGCGTATCTAATGCTACCCCTGTAGTTATAACGTCTTCGGCTGCGAGCATCATTAGCTCTTCGTTTGGACATCCTCTCAGTACAGTTCTCACAGTGAAGCTTGATGAGAAAAATTACTTGCTATGGAGGGGAATGATTCTTGCAATACTCAGAGGGCAAAAGGTTGATGGATATGTTCTTGGTACAAAATCACAACCATCTGAGTTTCTCGAGTCTGGAAATGTAGCTGGAAGTTCGCAGCTCACTCCCAATCCTAAATTTGAAGAATGGACCACCATTGATCAAGCTCTCTCTGGATGGCTCTTCGGGTCGATGACTCCTATTGTTGCTGCCGATGTGGTAAGCTTTAAAACCTCAAGGGAGGTATGGAAGGCACTCTATGGTTTAAAGCAGGCCCCAAGAGCATGGTTTGAGAAACTTAAATTCACCTTATTGCGTTGGGGATTTGTAAACTCTCGTGCTGATAATTCCCTGTTCTTTCTCCACAAAGATAACTTATTGCTCTTGATCCTTGTTTATGTTGATGATATTCTGATAACAGGGAATTATGTTGCTCACATTGATGCCTTGGTTTTTCGGTTGAATGCCACATTTGCTTTAAAAGACATGGGGGCTCTTCATTACTACCTGGGAGTTGAAGTTCATCGTACAGCCGAAGGAATGTTTCTTACTCAGTCCAAATACATTCTGGACTTGCTTGATAGGCTTGATCTCTCACATCTTCGGCCTAATCCAACACCTGTTGTCACCGGGAAACATCTTTCCCTTCATGATGGTGATCCCATGACAAGTCCTACGATTTACAGAAGTGCTATTGGGGCACTTCAGTACCTGTCTCACACACGACCATACATCTCCTTTATTGTTAACAAGTTAAGTCAATTTCTTCAGACTCCGACTAACGCTCACTGGACTGCTGTCAAGTGTGTGCTTCGCTACCTTCAAGGTACATTACATCATGGTTTATACTTGTCCAAGTCTGTTGGTTTGTCGTTAGTTGCATACATCGATGCTGATTGGGTGTGCAACGTTGATGATCAAAAATCGATTGCTGCCCACTGTCTGTTCTTGGGCAATTCTCTGGTCTCTTGGAGTTCTAAGAAGAAACATGTCGTTGCTCATTCAAGCACCGAGTCCGAGTATCGGGCTCTTGCACACACAGCTGCTGATATTAGTTGGGTTCAGTCTCTCATTCGTGAACTTCAACTCTGTTCTTCCTCTATTCCCATTATTTAGTGTGACAACGTTAGTGCAATCTCTCTAGCTGCCAATCCGGTATTTCATTCCAGAAGCAAGCACGTTGAATTGGATGTTCACTTTGTTCGTGATAAAGTCCTTGCTAAAGAACTTGATGTTGTTGAGGATCCCACATCGGAAAGAATGGTGGAGACCCAACAATATATAAGCTACAAGGGTCACCCCACTCATTGCCAATTGGTTTTGAGATGGAAACCCATATAATATAATATGGTATCAGAGCCCATAAAACCCAAACGGGTATTCGGTCCAATATAAAGAAATTGGGATCCGATTCAAGAATGGTGAACCCAAAGAGGCACCATCTTGAGGGGGCATGTTGAGGATCCCACATCGGAAAGAATGGTGGAGACCCAACAATATATAAGCTACAAGGGTCACCCCACTCATTGCCAATTGGTTTTGAGATGGAAACCCATATAATATAATAGATGTTAGATATGTCCCTTCATCCGAGCAGCTTGTTGATGGCCTGACTAAACCTCTATCTGAAGCTCATTTTTGTGAATTGAGGGCCAAACTCGGTGTGATTGCATCGCCCTCTCGTTTGAGGGGGGATGTTAAGGCAGCTTGCTAAACGATGTTGTTCTTGTATAATGTTTTTTGTTGGTCCTCCTATTATTTAAACGGTGTCGTTCTTGTATAATGTTTTTTGTTGGTTTGTGCTCTGCTCTCTGTGTATACGTGGTGTGCTTTCATAAGCTGGGAATATTTTTCCCAATCGATTCTGTACTATTTATTGGTAGCCTCCTCAATGAGAATAATCATCCATTGCAGCCCATTTCATCTGCTTTCCAATTTTCTCTCTAAATTCTGCTTTTGTAACTGGCTTTTGTCACTGCCTTCTTCATTGTCATTCCTTATGCACCTCACTTCCAAATTATAGGTGTCAGAGTCATGAAATTCTATTTTTCTTTATTAAAAATGAAGAAACAGAAACAAGAAACGAGAACGTTACCAAACAGGTCCTAGTTTTTCTTCTTCTACCCTTTGAATCTTGTATTTTCCTTATTAAACGTTTTCGAGCTTTGTATTGAGATTTATAAACATGATTAGCTAAACTCTTTTATTAAGGATTGATGTAGCCATTAAAATTTTATGAATCCCATTTATTGATGATTACCTTAATTAAGTTATGAATCCAAAGAAAATTAATTAATTGTACTTGCAAGAGACAATTCTTTTATTTGCCAACAAGTGGGGTCATGACTACTCTCATGACCCCTCTCATTCATCCACTATATTAAGACTTGACTCATTCATAGTTTTTTGACAATATGTGGAGTGGGAAGAATCAAACCACAGACCTCGTGATCACTAGTACAACTTTGTGTCGGTTTAGCTATGCTGTTGTTGGCCTATGCTCATAGTTTAAGCTACAAAATCTTTAAAAAGATGGAAACTTAACTAGTAGGGTCTATTAATTGGACAAAACTCATTCACATTGAAAATTGAAAGTTTAATTAAAACCAAAATCGACCGACATGTTCCGGGGATTTTCTCCAAGAAATCATTGATAAAAATTCTCTACCTAAAAACATTGGTGAAGTGGTGAGATTTTTTTTTTTTTTTTTCAATTTTATTTTATAACAATAAACTATTATTTTTGGACAAAGGTGAAGTGATGAAGTGATGAGGTGATGAAGTGATTACTTCGACAGAACAAATAAATAAATAAATAAATAAAAGGAACATCACATGAGTGAGTCCTTAGCCTTACATATAACCTTAAGGGCGTTTATTATTTTTTTTTCTTTTTTAATTCCCAGACATGGTTTTTTTGGTCGTTTAATGAAAGATTTCTTTTTTCAACTAAAACAATAATCCAATTAAAGAAACCCTATAAATATCGAATATTATTATACCATATTTTTCACGGCAGGTGGGAGAAAGGATGAGAACAATCATAAGTGCTACCAAAAATTTCTTTCTCCAAACCCTCCCAAGAACAGCTACATGGATCACTCATAATAGTACACTACTATTATCATTATTTCAATCCGATCGCAACCGCGACTTAGAAGTAGAAAGCGACCACCACCAGCAGAGGCCAGCCACGGCGGGGCAGATGCTAATGCAGTGGGAAAAGATGATGCTTGCATTTTCCGTGGCCTCAGCCGTTGCCATAGCCACTGTCTCCGTCCAAATCGAAACAAAACTTTCTCTAATGTTTCATTTTCTTTCGATTGCGTTAATGGGCTGCTTTGCTTTCACAGCCTCGGCCAAACTCGTTAACAACGAAAAGGCTTCTCAAATTCTCTACTGTTTTGGTGGGTTTTGCTTCGTGACGGCCTTTTTCGTAGCCGTCGCCATTCCTTACCAGCTCAAGTTTCAAATTATAATATTCGTCATCTATCTCCTATTCTTGTCCATCATTTTAATTTCCTATGTTTCTCTTAGCTAGGGGGTTTAATTTAAATAGATTATGCAATTTTCTAACTTCCAAAAAAAAAATGGTATTATTGTGAGGGAGCATGTTGGAACAAGAGTTGGTCATGTCCCCTAATTAATTTGCCTCACATGTTTATCATCTCTGTATAATTAAGATGGTACTTGCTAGATTAAAATAATTTGAAATAGTATTACAAAAATACTTCCTTTTCTTTTTTCCTATTGACATGTGAGAATTATATGTGGGTAGATTAGAAGGGAATTAAAAGTGTGGAAATTACTGAAAAGGTCATGAGTCTTTTAACCTCTATATATATATATGATGTAGAATGACTAATAGTTATTCAAAAAAAATTATTAGGTATTTCCGGTGCAATAATGCTTCTCCTTTAAAACCATTTTAGACTTAGATTTTCAAATTAGGAATAAAAAAATTGCAATAAGATAACACAATTGTTTTTTATTTTTATTTTTTTTAAAGAAAATATTCATTAAAGAAGAGAGAAGTTAGGTACACCATTAAATTATTTTTTAATATTAGTTATCTTGTTGGACAAAAAAAAAAAAAAAAAAAGAAGAGAATTGTCAAATGCGGATAAGATATCATAATTATTATCTCATAATTATTATCTTTTAGGTAACAGGTTTAATCTTTTAAGCTTTTAATTGGTTTTATTTCCTATTTAAATTTTAGGGAAAAATACACTTTTGGTCTCTGAGGTTTGGGTTAAGTTACACTTTGGTCCATGAGTTTTCAAATTCAACAAAAATATCACTGAGGTTTGAGATAAGGAGCAATTTAGTCCATGTCATCCAATTTGCCGTTAAATACTAACGGAATGCTGACGTGGCCACATTTTTTTAATTAAAAAAATTCCTTTTTTTTATTCTTGAATAAAAAAATAAAAATATTATTATTTTTTATTATAATATTATTATATTTCAATCTCTCTCTTTTTCCCTTCTTCTTCATCCCCACCCTCCACCCTCCGTCATCTCTTCCTACCTCTTCCTTCTTCTTCTCCAAGTCTCCGACGACCGGCGGCCGGCGGCCGGCCGCCGGCAACTTTTTTTTTTCCTTCCCCTTTCTCCATCTCCCATCTCCTCTTCATTGTTTTTCATTATTTGGGGCTCGATTTTCGGTGGTCACGAGCAGAGATTTTTTCTTCACGAGAGCAGATCGACGATACAATTTATGGCAGAACGGGTCGTCTTCTTCTCCTCGATCTCTATAGTGCCGAAACGAAGAGGGGTTTTTGGGCTTGTTTTCGCACGAACAAATCTGTTGAATCGTCTTCTTCTCCCAGATCTGGAACGAGCTGGCATCCTCGTGCGAAGCTTCTTTCTTAATCGACTGTTGAATCGTCTTCTTCTCTCAGATCTGGAACAAGCCGACATCCTCACGCGAAGCTTCTTTCTAAATCGACTTCTGAATCGTCCCGTTGTTTTGTACAAAGGGGAAACGAAGCTTCTTTTTGTGGGTCTCGACAACCGGCAGCCTCACGCGAACATATCTCGACGATTTGGATCTCAACGAACAAATCTTTTCGTGGGTCTCGGCGACTGGTATCCTCGCGCGAATGAAGCTATCTTCTTCTTCACCTTTCTGTGAGTATGATGGTGGTGGTGGTGGTCTTCTTAGAATGAAAGAACGATTTTAGAAGTAAAAAAAAAAACAAAAAAAGCAGCTGAAGCTTTGAGGAAGGAGAAGAAGAAGAGAAGAAGAAGGAAGGAAAGAAAGAAAGAAAGAAAGAGACGGAGGAGGGAGGTCCCTCCTCCCTCCCCCGTTCCAGATCTGAAACGGGGAGGGAGGGAGGACCTCCCTCCTTCGATTTTCCAGCGAAAACCGAAGGAGGGAGGACCTCCCTCCTTCGATTCTCTCGCCGGAAAATCGAAGGAGGGAGGTCCTCCCTCCCTCCCCGTTTCAGATCCGAAACGGGGAGGGAGGGAGGTCCTCCCTCCTTCGGTTTTCGCCGGAAAATCGAAGGAGGGAGGTCATCCCTCCCTCCTCCGTTCCTTTCTTTTTTTTTATTATTATTTTTTTAAAATCAGTGAAGAAAGAAGAGAAAAAGAAAGAAGAGAAAAAGAGGAAAGAAGAGAAAAGGAAAAAAAAAAATAAAAAAGGGTCGCCCGCGGCCGGCTGCCGGTCGCCGGACATAGGAAGAAGAAGAAGGAGGAAGGAGAAGGTGAAGAAGAAGAAGAAGAGAGAGAAAGTGAGAAAGAATAAAAAATAATAAAATATTAATATTATATATTTTTAAAATATTTTTTATTTAAAAAATAAAATAAATAAGTTTTTATATTAAAATAATAGTGCCACGTCAGCAACCGTTAAAAGTTAACAGAAAATTTGACGGCAGGGACCAAAGTGCTCCTTATCTCAAACCTGAGGGGTATTTTTGTTGAGTTTGAAAATTCAGGGACCCAAGTGTCACTTAACCCAAACCTCAGGGACCAAAAGTGTATTTTTCCCTAATTTTTTTTTATTAAAATAATAGTGTCACGTCAGCAGCCGTTAGGGTTTAACAGAAAAATAGACGGCAGGGACCAAAGTGCTCCTTATCTCAAACCTCAGGGGTATTTTTGTTGAGTTTGAAAACTCAGTGACCAAAGTGTAACTTAACCCAAACCTCAGGGACCAAAAGTGTATTTTCCCTAAATTTTACAATTTTCTAATAGATGTTTGAAGTTTCGTATCTAATAGACCCTTAAACTTTAATTTTTTTAAAGTTAAAGAGTTTTCATGAAATTTTAATGTTTTTCATCCAAAATTTAACTGTGAGGTATCTTTGACCGTTTTTGAAAAGTTAGAGGTATTCATTAAATTTTTAAGGCTCGAGGGTATTGAAACAAGAACCATAGGGAGTATTTTCTATAATTTAAAAAATATCTATCAATCAACCAATAAATCATATCAAACTCAATTTTCTAAACATTTAAAATCATGTGAGAGAAGTATTAATAGATATATCCATTTAAAATATATATATATATATATATATATATATATATATATCTATGTATATGTATAAAAACGTCAACATGAACACAACTAACCATTATTATTTTATTATCTAAAAAAAAAACCATTATTATTTTAAAACATAATGTCAAACAGATGGGCCAATACAATCAAAAGAATATTCGAAGTTAGTCACAAAATCGAGAAAATAAAAAATGTTCCATCATAGCGAAAAAATTATCCAAAGATTCAACTAAACAAAAGCATCATACACCATTGAAAAAATCAATCCCAGCAAAACTATAGTATAGAGCAGCTATAAGTAGTAAAAAAAAATATGGATGAAAGGTTCGTTAGATTACAAGTTTAGATTTTGAATTTTTAGATTTGAGTCTATTTGTTCCCTTAACTTTAAAAAAGTATGTAATAGGTCCCATAACTTTTAATTTTATGTCTAATAAGTCCTTGATATTTAAAAATGTCTAATAGATCACTCCACTCTCAATTTCGTGTCTAATAGGTTTTCTTGACATATACAAAATTTTTAAATTTTAACCAAACTTTATATATGTTATATTATAGGTAATTTTGGACCACTCTGATATGCAAGGGATTGATGAGGACAGTGTAATACCAGCTCAAGGAGACAACCAGAAAACGGAACCTGGAGGAAGAACAGGCCAAAAGGTCGGGCCAAAGCCGAAGGGATCGGGCTTTTGGCCCGACCCCCTACTCGGCCCGCGAAGCGGGCCGAGCTCTTTCGCCTCCGTTAGGTCCCTACTGCCTCTAGCCGTCCTGGTTTCACCTGGTTCATCTCGAAACGCCTCCGAATTCCTAAAAACCTTAGGAGCATGAGCAGGTATTTAAACCCGGGATCTCGAACTCTATTCTCGACTCTCTCCTCTTGCTCTCTTGCTCTCCTCCTTCAGCTTTCTGACTTAAGCATCGGAGGCGGTGTGGCAAGCACCACACCGGTGTGCAGGTTTTCTGTCTTGCAGTTCACGTCTTCCCCATCTCAAACAAATTTACCGTTGGTGGCACGTGAAGGTCAGGTGAGTTCCTCCCGATCAAATTTGACCATCGACAATATAAAATATTGAATTTTATACCTAATAGGACCTTAAACTTACAATTTTGTGTATAACAGACCTGTTAACTTTAAGAAATGTTGAATCCGTTAATGACCTATTAAATAAAAAAAATTGAAATGTTAGAGATCTATTGGATACAAAAGTGAAAATTTAAAGTTCTATTAGATACTTTTTAAAGTTCAAGGACCTATTGACATAAAATTGAAAGTTTGAGGACCTATTTGACACTTTTTAAAGTTTAGGGATCAAATAGACCCAACACTAAAAGTTGAGGGACTAACCTTGTAATTCAACTAAAATCAAATAATGAAGGCTATTAATTGCATCACAAATAGTTTAAATGGATGAAACTAAGGGCCTGTTTGGTAGGCAATCCGGATCCTGTTTTATGTTTTCAGATTCACTGAATTCAGTGAATATGCGTTTGGTAGACGTGTTTCTGAAAACTGTTTTCGGATTCTGTGATCCAAATAGTGAAAATTCTGAAAACAAATGTTTTCGTTGTATCCAGATTTTGAATTTCAAAATTTTAAATGCATAATTAATTTAAAAAAGATAAAAACTTTAATAAATATAGTATTTCATATTATAAACTCAATTTATTTTTTTAAAATTAAAATTTGTATAATATAATGTATTATAAATTATATGATATTGTAAAATAATAATAATAATAAATTTGTAATACATAACATTTTTATAAATTAATTAATAATATTTTATATTCAACTTAGTATTTAGTTGATAACTACAAATAATTTATCGTTTATAAATATATTGTCAAACACATTCTGAACCATTATTTAAATTCAGATCCAATTCTTGAATCTGCTACCAAACACATATCTGAAAACATGAAATACAACTCTGTTTTCATTGAATCCCTTGTTTTCAAATTCATGTTTTCAGATCACCAACCAAACGGACCCTTAAATTTAAAATTAAGCTTAACTCACCCGCCTAAATTAACAATTAAAATTGAATTATTATTAGTATTATCATTATATTACTAAATATTGGAAACTTAGCTTAATTCAGCTAGTTAAAACAACATCGAATGAGAAGCTCAGATATTTGAGTTCTCCCATCCTAAATACAAAGAAACATAATGCCTTCTTAATTTAAAACATCGATGTTGATAAATATTTTTGAAAAGATCTTAAAAAAATTCAAAAAAATAATAACAAACAAACATTTTACCCTTCCTAAACGAGTTAAAATTCTTATTACTAATAATGTGAGTAATATATTCACATTAGTTACATTTTGCTGCTTTTTGTTTTAATATTTTATTAAAAAAAAAAATTTTACAGTGTAACATAAATGTCAAATTCATCTCTTATGTCGATGTCAAATTCAGAAACATACGATAACACCGATTTCTACCCACAATATATTCTACCTGCACACACACACATATATATAAAAGTTGGAGGGGAATTAAGGGACAAGATTGCTTCTTGTCCCAATATGCTCCCCTTACATAAAAATATTGCGTAATCAATAATCATTAAAACTTTTAGAAGTTGATAGTTTAATAATTTCCATTAACAAAACTCAAGAAAGGCTAACTGAAATGGGAGATTAAAGTGATGAACAAGAAGATGAGATAGATGGCCAATGTTATAATTTGAAAGCGAAGCGAATAAGGAATGGCAATGGCCAAGAAAAAGGCAGTGACAAACCAAAACCCACCAAAGCAATATAGAATTTCAGAAACCCTTTGGTGCTTAATGAGTTTGGCTGAGGCCGTGAAAGCAAAGCAACCCATTAACGAAACCGACAGCAAATGAAACATGAAAGGCAACGTGCTTTCAATCTGGACGGATACAGTGGCTATGGCAATGGCTGAGGCTACACAAAATGCAAGCATCGATTTTTCCCACTGCATGAGCATTTCCACCGCCGTGGTCGCTGCAGGCTGCCGCCGCTGGTGGTGGTGGTGGTGAGTTTCTGCTTCTGAGTGGTCGGCGGCTTCGGATGGGAATGATATTAAGCTAATAACCCATGTGGTTGTTCTCGAGAGAGTCTCAAGAAACAAGTTTTTGGTGCCACTTATGATTCTTCTCATTTTAATGTTGGTTAGCGGACTGATCTTGTGTTTGGATCATTTAATTTAGTGGGTTAATTTTTTATTTTATAATGACTGTGAACCACAGGGGCAGATTTATGAAGGGGCAAACTCAATTTAAAATGTTATATATATATATATATATATAATTTGCCAATAAAATATTCAAATTTAGCTTATGTAATTTTAATAAATCTTTAGATTAGTCCTTATTAATTTGAAGTTACTCTAAAACATGGTAATAATCAAAATTTTCACTCAAGAAAACACACCAATTGTTAATATGTTTTCAAAATTTATAAAGCGAAAGTATTTGTTTTGAAAAAGTTAACCATAGACTAATTTTAAGATTATTAAAAGTACAAGGATTATATTTGGACATTGGAATTATTGACAATAAAATAAAATAAGTTCCAAAGTACAATGACCAAAATGATATTTTAACCTAAAAAGAATATGAAATGAGTTTGTAAGTTTCTTTTAAAAAAATTAGGAAAAAAAAATCAATTCTACCCATAAATTTTGGATACAATTAAAACTTCATACTAATAATTGTATCAATTTAAATCCTAAACATTCATAATTGAATTTTATATCTAATGAAACTATAAACTTTCAATTTTGTGTTTGGTAAGCGTGTGAATTTTGAAAAATGTCAAATAACACCTATTAGACACAAAATTAAAAATTCAATAACTTATTGGACACAAAATTGAAAGTTTAGGATTCTCTTAGACACATTTTTAAGTTTAGGGACCATAGACACAAATCAAGTTTAGAGACTAAACTTGTAATTTAACCTAATCGATATTAGGTATTTAAATATTGTATCAATACTTCTAAAGTTGCATTTATATGAACTTGTGCCCCTGGTATAAAATCCTGGATCCGCCATTGATGAAGCAAGATTTGTTTTGTTTCTTTTTTTTTATTATTATTATTGTTTAATTTACTCAGCTCCATTCCTACTATTTGGAAGAATGAACAAAAGTTTTATTTCAAGCTAAGTCCATCTTGTTTTAGTATTTCTAGGCACTAATAGCCAAATCTCGTCTATTTTTTTTTTTTAATTTTTGGAGATATATATATATATATATATATATATATTAATTAGTAACCAGTTTTTAAGAATTTTCTTGTATATAGCATGAATATAATATGCTTTCTTTAAGAGATTATAACTTTATTAATATTCTTTTTACAAATGTAGCATAAATTAGGGTAACATTATATATAAATTTATTTTCCAAATTATTACTTTTTTTTTTTTAAGTTGTAACATGTGACCGGCCGGATGAAACCAGGACACGCAAGACAACAGTGGAAACCGGTGCCCCCTCTCACCAACAAACCAAAGGGCTATTTTGGTATTTTAGGGGAATAAACATGATCTGCTCCTGATTATCAATTTTTTTTTTTTTTTTTTTTTAGAGCAAATGTGTACAGGACAACGCCACTCGACTAAACAGCTATACCTTTGGACAGAAAAGAAAGACTGTCCAAACTATCTTTGCCCGAAGACCACTGAAGCCCTAACGACAAATCTTCCAGCCACACTCCTTCAACCTTCTGCTCGAGAGCCCATCTCGCCACCGCATGCGCCGCCGAATTGGCGCTCCTCCGGCACCAGCCAAATGAACATGCGGGCAGTCCTCTCGCTAGGAGCTTGATCTCCTTCACCAACTCGCCGGCTTCCGAGACATCCTCCATCTCCGATCTGAGCAACGCGACGACTCGGGCTGAGTCCGATTCCACTTCCAGGGCCAATAATCTGGCTTCCATTGCTACCACCAAGGATTCACGGATCGCCATTGCCTCCAAAGTGTCAACATCGTGCACAAACGAGATCAATTTCATCATAGTAAGCATCACTTCTCCTTTATCATTTCTCACTATCGCACCAATACTACTTGTTTGAGTTTTCCTGCTTGTCCCCACATCGGTATTCAGCTTGAATGACGGAGAAATCGGAGCCACCCACTGAGCATCAATCCTCCGGACCCCCCCTCCGCCCCACACTTCCGTCCCTGAAAATCCTTGAATTGACATGGATATTCAGAGATCCAGTTCCAACCTCCATCCTCAATCCCAGACACACACCCCCCTCCAACTACTACCTTATTTCGCCGGCAGCATGCTGGATAGAAGGAGGCCCCGGTCTTGGGTAGAAAGGCGACTTCCGCCAGCATTGTTTGATGTGTCTGCATTCCCAAACAGCATGGAAACCAGTCTCCTCCTTCCTCCTACATCTGGGGCATTCACCTGAAACATCCCTACCACGTTTTTTAAGATTCGACAGGGTAGAGAGGTAATTGAAAAACAGCCTCCAACAAAAGAATTTAATCTTGTTAGGAATTTTCCTAGTCCACAGAAAGTTCCACCATTGCTTCATTCTCCTTTGGTCAGAATTACCCACATTTCCTCTTAGAGAGCATGCCAATTTGTATCCACTTCGAACTGAGTACATGCCATTTCTCTCAAAATGCCATATAAGCTTGTCCTCCACTCTCCTCCTTGGTCTGGGTATACTAACAATAGCCTTAGCATCCTCCTCCTTGAATAATTCTTGGATCAGGTTCACATTCCAAGAATTATCCAAATTGAGCAAGCTCTCCACCTTAGCATCAGGATCGATACCTGTTTTATGGATCACTTTTAGAGTAGATTCTCTAGGAATCCAACTATCTTCCATAACGCGAATCGACTTCCCATTTCCAACACGCCACCTCAACCCTTGTTGTAGCAAATCTCTTCCCCACAGCAGACTCTTCCACACATAGGACCCGCTTCCCCTGTCCCCCGCCTCCATAAAAGAGCAATGTCGAAAGTATTTCACCTTCAACACTCTCGCAAGCAACGAATCTGGCTTCTCAATTAGCCTCCACCCTTGTTTCGCCAGGAGAGCTTTATTGAATAGCTCCAGGTCCCGAAATCCTAGGCCACCATAACATTTAGGTACACATACCCTTTTCCAAGAGGCCCAATGCACTTTCTTAACGCCCTCCTCCTCTCCCCACCAAAATCTAGCCAAAATTTGGTTACACTTCCGGACTAATTTCTTTGGCAATTGGAAACATAACATAGTATAGTTTGGGATAGACTGTAAGACAGCCTTAACTAGCACCTCCTTACCTCCAGCTGAAAACCATGTATGCCTCCACTTCTGAATATGGGACCAAATCCTGTCTTTAATATACTTCAGCGAAAGGGCTTTACTCCCTAATACAGCCGGAAGGCCCAGATAGCGATCATGGAACCCCACCAATTTCACTCCCAAAGAAGCAACAATGGCCTCCTTCGCCTGCTCACCAACATTCGGGCTGAAACACACACCAGACTTTACAAGGTTTACTTTTTGCCCCGTTAGGATGGAATAAGCGTTTAAGCTTCTAGCCACCCATCTGGCCTCATTCAGATTTGCCTTAAAAAACAAAAAACAATCATCAGCAAAGAATAGGTGGGATATTGAGGGGCTCCCTCGTGCGATCTTAATCCCACTAACTTTACCCTCACGTTCCATCCAGGATAGCATTTTAGAGAGTCCTTCAGCACACAATAAGAACAAGTAGGGTGAGATAGGATCCCCTTGACGGATACCTCTAGAAGGAGTTAAGCAACCCATTTTCACCCCGTTTACCAAGAAGGAGTAAGACACCGAACGCTCACACTTCATTATAAGCTCCACCACCTTCTCATCCATACCCAAGGCAATCATGATTTTTTCCAGAAAAAACCACTCCACCCTATCATAGGCCTTACTCATGTCTAGCTTCAGCGCTGCCCACCCTTCACCTCCTGTCTTCTTTTGTCTTATGTAATGAAGGCACTCAAAGCCTAAGATGGCATTATCACATATATTCCTTCCTGGAACAAACGCACTCTGAGTCTGCGATATAAAGCAGTCAAGAACTCTCTTAAGTCTGTTTGCCACTGATTTGGAGATCAACTTGTAAATGACATTGCACAGACTGATGGGTCGAAAGTCAGAGACCCTTTGGGGATTTTTACATTTAGGGATCAGAGTAACAACAGTTCTATTAATCGATTCAACAGAGCCACCATCATTCAATATGTTAAGACATAAAGCACATACCTCTTTCCTCACAATGCCCCAGTATCTCTGATAAAAAAGAGCAGGGAGCCCATCCTCACCAGGGGCTTTCGTTGGACCCATCTGCTTGAGAGAACTCAACAACTCCTCCTCAGTGTAAGGTTTCCTCAGAAGTGCATTGTCTTCCACACTCAAACACGGCTGAATGTGGGCAAGGAATTCCTGCAAACTCTCACTTCCTTGTTGGGCATTCGATGTGAAAAGTTCCTTAAAATACTCTTCCACTACACTTCCCATCTCCTCCTCCTTTGTCACCCATCTGCCCGTCTGATCCAATAGGCCAGCCATACCATTGACTCTCCGTCGCTGGGAAGCCCGTTGGTGGAACCATCTTGAATTTCTATCACCCCACTGCATCCAATCCACTCTGGCCCTCTGCCTCCAGTAGATCTCCTCCTCACTCAACAGTTTCTCTAAGAGGGCCCTCGCACCCTGAACATCACCCTGATTAGACACCGCCGCTTGCAGGTGTTGTCGAGCTAAGGAAATCTTACTAGCATAATTACCTTTCCTTGATCTGCCCCACCCAGACAACACATCTGTGCACCTTTTCACTCTATCCTTCCATGCTACCACAACGCTGTCGTGTCTCAAACAAGGGACCTGACCCGATCCATTCCACCCCTTCTCAACCATCTCCCTGCAATCCTCATATTGAGTCCAAACCTCTTCAAAACGGAAACATGCCTTCTTCCTCCTCCTCGGACGCTCAAAGTGGCATGTTACCTCAACCATTATTGGGCAATGATCTGATAGATGGAAATCAAGATGCCTGACCCGAGAGGCAGGGAACAAAGCATAAAAGGCTGGGTTACACAAGTAACGATCCAGCCGCTCCTGGACCACAACTCTCCTATCTCTCAACCTGTACCATGTAAACGGCTGCTCCATAAACCCCATATCAGACAAGTCACAATCATCAATAGCCTCACGGAACGCTAGCATCTGACTCTGACTTCGAATACTGCCACCTAACTTCTCCTCATCCTTTAACAACTCATTAAAGTCACCCCCAACAACCCATGGTAGCATAGGGAGATCATTCAACCGACGAAGTAAATTCCAGGAGTGGCCCCTACTTTTCACCTTAGGATCTCCATAGAACCCCGTAAACCTCCAATGCCCACTGTCTGCTCGAACCATCACATCAATATGAAATCTGCTCATCGAACGCAACACAACATCCAGACTTTCCTTCCAAAACAAACAGAGACCTCCACTCCTCCCAACACTCTCAACCACTATGACACCATCGAAACCCATTTTGCCCTTATACCCCTCTGCTTTTCGACAACCAATTTTTGTTTCAGCCACAAAGAACACTTGGGGATCAACTGCTCGCACCACTTGGTGCATGGATCTGAATGCCCGAGGGTTCCCCATCCCCGAACATTCCAACATAAGATTTTCATAATGCTCGGCGACCCTGCTCCCCAGGGCTCGCCGTAAGTAACTCAGTCACACCTTCAACAGACACACCTTTCCCTTTCTTCTTGAGGGGTTCATCCCGATCCCTTCCTATCTCCTCACCCTCTACCATCGTTAAACCCCTTTTACCCACCTGACTCCCACCCTCGCAATCCATTGCTACTGCCCCATCCCTCGCCCTCCTCTTCCATTTCCTTCCCCCCCTTCAGAAAATATAACAGTACCAGTACCAGTACCCACTCCCTTCCCCATCCCCCCTCCCCATCCATATCTTTAATGATCAGGTTCGTCCCTCTCCTCTCTACATTTTCTAACTCCCTCCCTTCCCCCTCAACCCACATACCCTTCCCTTTGTTCACTTCCACACTCCCCTGCACATCACACCCTCCCTCCCTACTTCTGTTGTCTACATCCACAACTTCCGTCCTCTTTCCCCCTTGATCCTCATCAGACAATTCCCCCATTCCCCTTCCCCCATTAGGACCCTCCTCCTGCCTTTCCCCTTTTTCCTCTATTACTTGGCTAACAATCTCCACCCCACCTCCTTCCTTCATGTTAGTTACCTTTTCCCCGATCCCTTCCGGTCTCCTACCACCAAACGCCCGTAGCTATTCCCCATATGTATGCTCCCCTGAGCCACTCGACTTCTGACATTCTCTAAACGAATGCCCAATCAGTCCACAGTTGAAACATATGTCGGGGAGCTTTTCATATTGGATGGGACACCACACATCCTTCCTTTCCTTTGTCTTGATCTTAATAACCCGCTGCAGTGGGTCATGGATATTCACCACTACCCGAATTCTGATTATTGGCCCCGTCCAAAAACTCTCACCGTCCCAATCTATCTCCTCAACTGTGCCCACCGCTTCTCCCAGGAGCTTCGCCATCTCAGTTGTCAAGCAATTCACAGGGACATTATGGACCTGGATCCAGAAAGATTCCTTAGTGAAGTCTAGCTCCCCTATCTGATCATTCTCCTTTGGAGAAATCATAACAATAAGGGATTCATCGAAATTCCAAGGTCCCGAACTCACAACTCTCAATTTCTCCACTTTTGATCTGAATTTTATCAGGAAAACATTGTCTCCCGCTGGATCAATCCGTGAGTTCCGATGGACTCTCCACACTGATTTCATTACATTCCTAAATGCCTCAGCATTAACATATTTACTGGACAATACCTTAGCAGCAAGACACAGTTCAACCTCCTCAGCCGCAAATAAAACCTTGTTCTCAACAGCCTCAATTGAACGAGTTTCCTTCGTTGTCAACTCCCATCTCTTCAAGCGATTGACTAATTCTTCCATCAATCCACCACACAGATGAAGCCAATTCCGCCGCAAAGGAGACCCACGTCAAAACCCACCCAACCCGCCGTCACCACTCTCAAATAGAGAGAAAACCCTCACCTAGGAGGGAAAAATTGACGATAACTTCAAATCAATTCCCAATTTTTTTTTTTCTTAAGAATCACATTTCATCCTTTTAGCCTTTGACTGGGGTCAAAATATATATTATTATTTTTTAATTTTGAAAGCAAAGTATTGATTTTTTCTATTTTAAATTTAATCAAATCAATACATCAATTAAATTAATAGTGGTGATCCGAAAGTACAAGCCTCTATGGTTATTTGATTTTTTTTTTTAATAAATTTAAGCCTTTAAACATTACATTCATATAACTATGATTTTTTTTAAAAAAAAATTAAAGTCTATAAACATTACATTCATATACCTATGATTTTTTTTCTCGAAAAATACTTATGAATTTCTTTGTTTTGTTATATACTTTTTTTCAAATGTTTTCAAAATTCAAGTCAAAGTTTTGAAACTAAGATCTCATTTGACATTTGATTTTTGGTTTTTGATTTTTGAAAATTATGTTTGTTTTCTCCCAATTTCTTTATTAGGGTTTTCATTTTTGTTAAAGATACATTTGAATTCCCAATCAAATTCCAAAATAAAAACAAGTTTTTGAAAACTATATATATATTTTTTTAGTTTTAACAATTTGGCTTGATTTTTTAAAACAAGTGGAAGAAAATAGATGAGAAAACAAAGAAACTTATTGGTGGAAGTAGTATTTATAAGTTTAATTTTCAAAAACAAAAAACAAAAATCGAAATGATCATCAAACGGGACCCTAAAAAAATGGTTTTTTTTTTAGAATTTGACTAAAAATTCAAATAAAAAATGAAACTATTAAAAAAATTATATGAGAAAACAAACATAATTTAAAAAATATATTAAAAAAAACAAAAGAAATGACTATTAAACGGGACCTAACAAGAGTTAGTGTATTTCGATTAATTTAGTTATACAATCACGCGTAATAAAACTTGGAACGCGGTTCTCTTGGAATGTGATGTGGAAAATATCAAACAAAAAGAGTATCTTATAATTTGCTACAACAATGAAGCTTCTTTTTTTCTTTTTAGTACATCAACATTTGGAGTGGGGAGATTCAAACATTTGACCTCATGGTCGATGGTACATGCCAATTACCGCTGAGTTAAGCTCGCTTTGGCCTACAAAACAATGAAGCTTCTTGTAATTTTCTTCTTTTCTTTGCTAATTATTATTATTAATATTAAAAAAAAAATCTAATGGCATTTCTTTGACCATACATCTTCATGGAGCATGCCTAATTGACCCTCACAACTTTTTTTTTTTAAGTGGTTTTGTTTGGTTTTCGTTTTTATAATTAAGGAGAATGAAAAGGTCAGTTTAAGTACTCTACCCTGTCGGAGGATTTTCCAAATACATTATTGTAGTCATATAATAATATTTGATTTAATCTTTTTTTTTTAAACTAATATTTGATTTGATTTAATCTTTGCAATTCCATATCGTCGAAGTTATGAATATATTTTAATCTTATATCTCTTCCATTTTCTAAGGTATCGCCCTTACATTTTTCAACGTTTCAAGAAACTTTATAATTTCATATTATAGGACAGAAAGTTGTGTTTTACATGTTTGAAACTCCCTTTTATTGTTCGGTGAAAAATTATATATTATTTATTCAATCATAGTGCAAAATAATATATAGTATTCAAATGTTCCAATTAGCTAGGTTTCAATTCCGGATCCGATCACAACACTTTACATATAGATCATGATCTCAAGCTCAAAAGGTAATATAAACCAATGATCTAATTTTTTTTTTAACTAAAAAGAAAGATTAAAGCTTTTATCTACATCAAATTTATATCATACACCCAACCTGGATTACATCCTATTATTTGCTATGGTTGTAAGTTCCACTAAAATGTGTAGCAACATTAATGTTGTAGGCATACTATGCGCATAAGACTCTCGAATATTGGTATTTAAGTAATAATGGTACAGAGAAATAGGAGAAAGAGTTTTTGTGGGCATAACTTCATAAGTGTTTTTTTTTTTTTTTTTTTTTGATAATATGTGGGGTGGGGGATTTAAACCACATACCTCGTGGTTACCAATATAACTTTATGCTAGTTGTGCTATGTTTTTGTTGGCAACTGCATAAGTGTCTCATCTAAAACCAATATGAATATAATTTAATGGCTAAGATATTCTAACTTCTTTTAAGAGGTTGCAGCTTCTAATGTTATATTATTATTAAACAAAATTATAGTATAATTATATTTATAAATTAGCTAGCAGCGTACTTGTACATCTTCTATTATATTTTTTAAAAGAAAAATTATTTTATCGACGACTAAAAACCTCTCAAGTCTATTAATTTTGTTTGTGCCTTTTTGTCCTTATTATATGAAAATGATAAGGAAACCATCGCACATTTTTTAGGAGAATTTTCAAAAGGTCAAAAAAGAAAATAATGTCACTTTAAAATTATTCTATGTGCTGACAAAATTTTGCCACTTGGTGTGTTACAAATATTGTCCACAGCCAACTATCCCATCCAAATTGCATTTTTCCTATGCTCTTTCAGAAGAGTAAATAACATAAATAAATAAATAAAAAGACCAACAAGAATAGCTCAACTGACATAAAGTTGTATTGATGACCACAAAATTTGTGGTTTGAATCCTCTCACCTCACATATTGTCAAAAACATAAAAAGAAAAAAAAGGAGGGAGAGAGAATTTTTTTTTTCTTTTTTCTTTTTTTTTTTCTCTCTCTCTCAGAATTTTCAATTTGAACTCACGTGAATTGAGTATTTTGTTAGTGAATTTGGTATGATTTAATTGTTCATGAATAACTTTTTAATTAAGTTTGAATTTTTAAATTAGATTTGATTTGGGTATCTAATTTTGATCCAAAAATTTTAAGATTAATTCCTTTTAGTTTTTTAAACTCTTAGAATATCTATTTTAATAATACATGAACAGATCAACTTTTGGATTTATTCTATTTTAGTTTCTAAATTTTCATTTTTCTTTAAGTAAATAAATATCGTGATTTCAGCTGTGTATTGAATGTGCTTACATGGACATGTGATGTTTGAGAAAGATAGGTGGATAGGGACTAGTATTATTAAGAACCAAAGATGCTCCCGGAAACAGGTGGCCACCACCAGCCGACGCCGCCATCCACGGCGGTGGAGATGGTAATGCAGTGGGAGAAAATGATGCTAACGTTTTGTTTGACGTCAGCCATTGCCATAGCCACTGTTTCAGTTCAAATTGAAACGAAACTGTCTCTAATGTTCCAGTTTCTTTCGATTGCGTTAATGAGTTGCTTTCCTTTCACAGCCTCAGCCAAACTCATTAAGAACCAAAGAGTTTCTGAAATTCTGTATTGGTTTGGTGGGTTCTGGTTTGTGACGGCTTTAATTTCTTCATAGCCATTGCAATTCCTTATGCGTTTCATTTTCAGATTATAACATTGGTCATGTATCTCGTCTTCTTGTCCATAGTTTTGATATGCTATTTCTCTTAGCCTATGATTTATTAAAGGCTTTGAGTTGTCACAGATGGTTGGTGAAGAAGCAAGGCAATCCCAAGTTGAAAAGATAAGAAGATGTCACACAATATTTATAAGATACACAAGCTATGTACTTCTTGCATTACCAAATTAGTTTTGAGATGAAACCCTATGTTTATCTAATATTATGGGTGTAACATTTGCATGTAAAAGTATCGTGTTGGAACGACATGGTCCTTATCCTTTATGCACGTGTCATCTTTTATGACACGTTTTGAGTGTAAATATATAATTTAGTATCAATTGATAATTACAAATTTGGTCACGATGGTTTTGGATAATGTATTTTCAATTTAAGTATCTATATATAAAATTTAATCAAAGATCTCACCTTTTGTTCTTTATAGTTTGAGTTTGGTTCCTAATTTCATTTGGGGTTAGCTAAGATGTTATAAATTACTCTACAAGTTGTACTTTATCGATTTCAACATTCATTTTTTTTTTTCGATTTTTTATAGCCAACTCACACACACTTAGCCAAATATAAAATACAAGTTCATGGTTTTTTTTTTTATTAAAAAAAAAATACAAGTTCATGGATACAATAATTTTATTATTTTATTTTATTTTATTGTTTGGGTTAATTTGGTAATGGCAAGGATGATTTTTAACTCAATTACATAGACCAAATTAAAATCAATTTTTAATAATTAACCTCTTAAATATCAAATTGAAATTAAATTCAAATTAATAAGAGACTAAATTGAAAATTTTACAACTAGAGGAACCAAATTGTAACTAGGGTAAAATACATTTTTGATCGCACAAGTTTGAGATTGGTGTGTATTTAGATCTTGTGATTTCACTTTTAGTCACTAAAGTTCGGAAAATTGTTCATAATATCCGTGAATTTAATTAATCGTCAGTTATCAACTAATGATAACTTTGTTAATTTTGAAGTGACTATTTTTTAACAAGGTGTCAAAATTTATATTATTTTAATTGAACGAAGCAACTTATTTATCTTATAAATTGTGAAGTTTTCCTTTATCTTTTTAATGTGGGATCCTCAACTGATCTGGAACCTTTACTTTGATGTTCACAGTTTTGATAGTCAATAGTGATTTGTAGGAGGTCTCTCAAAAAATATTTTAGGGAGGGAAAATGGAGATTGAGGGGGAAAAAAAGAAGGGAAAGTCGAGATCCTATTTTTTTTTAGACTATTTATTATCAAGGGTTTAAATTTAGTCCTTGAATATATATTCAACCAATCTTAAATTTTTTTTCTCATTTTCTTCATTTCTCTTTTTGGTTTGTCAAGATTTGAATTGGTATGCAGGGAGATTTTTATCGGTACGTAGTCAAGTATTATTGATCTTAAAATTAGTCTCTATTATTGTTAATTTTTCTAATTGGGCCAAACCAAATAACTAACTAACCATATTTCTGCTGAGCCCAGCCCATTGTGTCAATTTAAAAGTGTTCCCATTTGGAGTTGATTGTTAAATCTAATCAATAATTATCAATTTTGAACATGATTTTGAATAAAAAGTCAACCAATTATACCAGCAGCTTCTAGGATGAAAAACACACACAATAACATCTCACCATAATCTTCTTAATTTAATATTTTAACTTAAATAATTATAAATAATATAATAGGCATAGCACTACTCGAAACCAGGACTTGCGATTTGTTTCTGATCGAATGTACTTACGTGTCAATTATTACTAAACTATGCTTACTTTGACAACAACCTTTGCTACGATAATATCATACTTTTTTATAAAAAGAATTTGTCAATAAAATTGTTTTAACCAAGTTTAATTTTCAAAAACAAAAAACCAAATTGTTATCAAACGAGACATTAATAAAATTAAAGTTCTACTATCAATATATATATTTTTTTGATAATATATGGAAGTGAGGGGATTTGAACCATAAACTTTTCGATCGTAAACCTCATATTCACTTTATCTATTTAGTCTATTTCTATTCCATTTAATAAATGTATAAGTGGCACTATAACTTTAATAAACTCCATGAAAAAGTAGTCTCTTTCTTGGTCCTGGGCAAATATCATATCTTTTAATGTTACAAAGTAGAAATTAATAACACTTGGTATGAACCATATCGAAATTCTATAAATGGTATCTCATGGATGAGCTTCCATTTTACATATATATGTTTCATCTAAAAGAGGAAAGCTTAAAACTGAGAGAGAGAAAAAAAAAATGTGTTCGTGTTGGGTTGGGAATTGCATTATCAAAAAGTTATACAGCTGCTGGAAAGAGGACGTAGAGGAAGGCGTCGGCGGCGGCGGGGGGCAATCGGTGATGGTGGCGGTGGCGGCCGAGACGGTTTGTTGCTGTGTTTTGGTTGCGTGGCTTTTGGGAAAATGACGAAATCCATTTTCAAGAGAGCTTCGCAGATTCTGTACTGTGCGGGCGGGTTTTTGGCGGTGACGGCTCTGTTCATAGCCACTGCAATTCCATATGCACCATATTTTCAGATGATCATCTTCCTCATTTACTTGATCTTCTGGTTGATGTTCATGTTCATCACTCACAAGGCTCCTTCTTCCGATCCCCTCTGAGATACGAGAAATTATTAGGTGCTTTCGGTGCAACAATAGTATAACTCAACTAGCTAATATAAAGCTTGTATTCCGACTAGAAGGTTAGAGGTTCAAACCCCCACCCACACGTTGTCCAGAAAAAATAATAATAATATCTACATCAAAACTGAGCAATTGAGTCTCTAGAATTAGGTTAGGAAACGTATCCCATTAATAAAAAAGATAGGTGTCACGTCAGCATTCCGTTAGTTATTAACAGGAAAATAGATGGAGGGACCAAAATGAAACGAAATCCAAACTTCAAGGACTAACATGTCGAGTTTGAAAACTTAGGGACCAAAATGAAACCTAACCCAAATCTTAGGGACCAAAAGTGTATTTTTTTCAAAATTTTTTTGTTTGGATACTCAAAAGAAATGAAAAGAAGATATAACATTTTACTATTCTGCACTTGTAATTTTGCAAAAAATTATATAAACTAATGACAAAATATTTTTAATATCAACTAATGGTGGAGATTCGATCCAACATATAGGCAGTTTACTGTTTATTTAACTGTCCAATTTTTTACGGTGAGGGTTCAATCGCATATGCACAGTTTCTTGTTTATTTAACTACCCAAATTTTTCCTTGGTTACTTCGTGGGGGTTGGATCATGCAAACTAGCAGTTTACTGTTTATTTAACCACCCAAATTTTTTTTTAAACTACCCAAATTTTTTCCTTTAAAAAAAAATAACAATACAAATTATTCTTATCAATTGTTTTAAGGTCACGGGTTAGGACAAAACATTTTCA
Source organism: Luffa acutangula (assembly GCA_036850905.1). Classification (NCBI taxonomy): domain Eukaryota; kingdom Viridiplantae; phylum Streptophyta; class Magnoliopsida; order Cucurbitales; family Cucurbitaceae; genus Luffa; species Luffa acutangula. The sequence continues at coordinate 1,535,880 of CM072096.1, forward strand.
TTTACTATAGAGATTTTCTCCAATCTTTGTTTTTAGTATACTATACGCGATTGATTCCAAATGACTAAAATAACATTAAAAAAATATATATCGAGCTGATATATTAAAGTATAATAACTTTTAGCTACTATTATCAAAGTGTGACATTAAAATGATTACTTTAGCTAGATATTGCCCGTTAGAGTTGGCAATTTGGACCTTTGAGAGTGCAAATCAACCTTTTTATTTAAGCCAAAAAGTGTAGATCACAATATAATATTTTCCAATAAAGTTTATGTTGTTATGAATATTACCTTCTTTCTCATTTTTCTTGTCTTTTTCCTTGACTTATTTCTTTGTCATCTTTTTAAATTAGACTGAAATCCAAAAGCCAAAGCCTTCTACTATTTTTTAAATAATTTTTATTTGTTTTTTTTCCACCACTATATCAATTAAGTGGTAGACCAAAGAAAAAGGGAGATTCAATGCACTCTCGAAAAGCCTATTTTCCAACTCTACAATACCTTATAAACAACGACTCCAACAAGTCTTTGTATTGTTATTATTATTATTATTATTTTACTCCAAAGTTTTGGTTGAAAAGGACGTCAATTGAGTTCCATATCAATTAAACTCGAGATATCCTATGATATAAAGTTGATGATAATATCATCATCAATATATATAGAGAGTCCAAGAAGAATGAATTCATGCATCCTTTGTACTTCACATGCAATATCATATATATGCATATAGAATTTGTTGGCAAAATTTTATGTTGATGTTATATATATTTCTAAATTCAACAAAGAATAAGAAATTTGAACCACAAAGAGAAGATAAATATACAACAAACATATAATGAATTATTACATGTTAATTACTTCAAACACTAGTGCACTATAATAATTTATTCATTAGGTAGATGCGTGTAATATGTGTATATATATCTTTTTTTTTTAGTTCAATAATTATAGGATAAATGATCAAACTATTGACCTTTCATTTAGGATGGTAATTGATACCTTATCGAATCATCTATGTTCGGATTGACTATTGATTAGGTAATGAACTTTCAAGGATTAAAATATAATTTAAACATATATTTATATTTGTCAAAAATATACACTTTTATATATATATATATAAATACGTAATTATAACTATACATATTTACCTAAATTATTCCAAATGTACTTGGATTTTGAACTAAAGTTAGTTTCTTTAACTATACCCACATCGTGTAAAAAGTTTCACTTCTACCATTACTTGTTTTAACGATCAAATTATTTAAGAACAATTATAAACGTCAATGGTAGAAGTGAAAATATTTTTTAAACAATAAAAGTATACCATTAGCTCAAAGTTTGGAGGATTTGGATAATTTAGCCCATAAATTTTTATATAAAATTGCAAAATATGGTTCAAGAAAATTAGATAGAGTAATAAAATAAGAAATGATGGTAATAGTAATAATAGTACAAATTATATCAACTAAAATAGTCATTTTTATCACATATAATTTAACGGAGAACAATATTTTTTTACACCTCAGTGAGAATAAAAACTCTTATCAACTTGTCAAAACGAACGTAGCTCAGCGTATGTACCCTTGATCATAAGGTCAGAAGTTCAAATCCTCCCACCCCCGAATGTTGATGTACTAAAAAAAAAAAACTTATCAACTTTTTGTGTATTGGTCCATAAGTGAATTCCATTGTAATTTGTACTAAAAAAGACATTATAATTATTTTTTTAATGTAAGTTGGATTGAAAAAGAAAGTAATAATAGCACAGTGAACATCACTTAGTTCTATAAATGGACTCGTGGGGATCGAGGACCTCCAATTTAATTTACATTTATATTTTTCAGTTCTAAAAGAAGAAATTAAACTTAAACTAGCATGGGTTGGGTTGGAAATTGCATTAGAAAGGCAACGGCATGTTGGTTATGGGAACTAGAGAACGAACCAGACGGCGGCGGTGGCGGGCAGACGGCGGCGGAGACGGTGGAGGAATGGAAGGAGATGATAGTAGCATTCTGCCTGTCGTCGGCGATGGCCATAGCAACAGTGTCGGTTCAGATAGAAAAGAAACTGCCAAATTTGTATGGGTTTGTTTCGATTGGTCTGTTGCTGTGTTTTGGGTGCGTGGCTTTTGGGAAGATGACCAAATCCATTTTCAAGAGAGCTTCGCAGATTCTGTACTGCGTGGGTGGGTTTTTGGCAGTGACGGCTCTGTTCATAGCCACTGCAATTCCATATGCACCATATTTTCAGATGATCGTCTTCCTCATTTACTTGATCTTCTGGTTTTTGATGTTCATCATCATCACTCACAAGACCCCTTCTTCTTCCAATAATCCTGATGATCTCTGACATATATCATCAACCTCTTCATCATCAAAAAAGTTTCTTCTTTCTTCTGAATTCCATGATTTAGGAGGTATGTCTCACAGCTACGTTGAATAATTTTTCTTTTTTTACGTGTAAAAACTATTCTTTTAATATGAGGTTTATTATATAACCATTCTTTTTTTTTCCCTTGAAAAAAAGTGTCACTAGAAGTTAAAAGGTAACCATAAGTTTCATCTTGGATTTTTTTTTTTTTTTACACAAAAAGTGGGTCGGAGGAATTCATATCTCTAACTTCTTGTTCTTGAGTTAAGGACACCCGTCTTAATTAACCTATACTCAAGTTGGCAATTGCTAGGTCTAATAAGTTTTTTTTTTTTTTTTTTTAAAATTTTATTATAAAGAAGTTTTCAATATATTGGTTATGGTAACAATTTTGTGTGTTCTTTCTCGTTTTCTATTTTTTGTTTCTTGTTTCTTCCTTAGTAAAGAATGGAATTACTTCTTCAATAACTATTTTTTTTTGTTTCTTGTTCTTTCTTTTTTAAAAAAAGAAAAAATAAATAAAAATATGTTGGTAACCATTTGGGCCGGTTGCAAAGATAGCAATATGGACCAAAATAATTGCAAATCTAGCAACCTACAAAAAAAAATTGCAAAAATGGCAAAATCTAATAGTTTGTGTGTTGCATTTACTAAAATACCCCTCCAGATTTTCTTTCCCTGATAGAAATTTTTTCTATCACTGATAGATTCTATCAGTGATAGAAAGATTTTCTATCTCACTGATAGATTCTATCAGTGATAGAAAATTTCTTTCATTGATAGATTCTATCGGCGATAGATATTTTTCTATCACTTGTTCGGTGTTCTATCAGTGTTTGGTTGTTGTTATTTGGTTTTCTATTAGCGTTTGGCTTTTGCTTTTCAGTGTTTGATTTCTGTAATCGTTCGTTTTTGCTTTATTTTTCAATGCTCGATTTCACCATGTATCACCATCGCTGATAGAAACAAAAGATCTTCTATCACTGATAGAAAAGTATGAGTGATAGAAAGATTTTCTATAACTCATGAAAAGTTTTTCTATCAGTCTCAGTGATAGAGATAGAAAGTTTTTCTATCACTCATAGAAAGATTTTCTATGAATGATAGAAATTTTTTCTATCACTCATAGAAAAAATTTCTATAAGTGATAGAAGATTTCTATCACTGATAGGTTCTATCAGGGATTGAAAGATTTTCTATCAAGAGTTTTCTATCATTGATAGAATATCTTTCTATCACTGATAGAATAGTAAAAATTTCTATCAGTGATAGAAATCTTTTATCACTGGTAGAAAGCTTTTCTATCGGTGGTAGAAAGCTTTTCTATCGGTGATAGAAAGTTTTTCTATCACTTATAGATTATATCGGTGATAGAAAGATTTCTATCGGAGATAGAAAGATTTTTATGGGTGATCAGGGATTGAAAGATTTTTTATCAAAAGTTTTTCTATGATTTTCTATAAAAAGTTTTTTTTATCACTAATAGAAAAAGTTTCTATTAGTGATAGAAATCTTTTATTCTATCAGTGATAGAAACTTTCTATCACTGATAGAAAATTTTTCTACCACTGATAGAATCTATCAGTCATAGAAATATTAGTGATAGAAACTTTCTATAGCCGATAGAAAATTTTTCTACAACTGATAGAATCTATCAGTGATAGAAACTTTATTCTATCAGTGATAGAAACTTTCTATCACTGATAGAAAATTTTTCTACCACTGATAGAATCTATCAGTAATAAAAAGACTTTCTATCAGTAAAAAAAAAAAAAAAAACTGACGGAAGAAGATGGGCACATAGGGGCAATTTAGGAATATAAAAAATTAATTCAAAAATTTTGCCATATTTGCAAATATTTTTAAAAATTGCTATATTTGTACTTATTTACCTTCATGTTGCCACCCATTACAATTATCCTAACCATTTCCTACTTAGTTTTTGAAAATTTAAAGTAAAATGTAAAAATTTTATATAAAAATTAGTTTTTAAAATTAAATATCCAAAATTTTTATGTTATATTTGTTTTTAGATATGCATGTGTGCATTTTAGAAGTTAAAATTGATAGAATAATGTTATTATGCGTTTGTAAAAAAAAAAAAAAAAAAAGGAAATAGAACAATTTAACAAGAAATTCGATTTTAATTAATGTTTCCAAAACTTTTAAAAACATTTTTTAAGGAAAAATAATTGGTTGCATGTCAATATGTAGGGATCTTCTTACATGCCATCATTAAAATATTAACAATTAAAAAAGATTAAAAAAAATCATTTTTTACAAGATTTTAATGAAATATGTTTCTAGAAACATAAAACAATAAAACATAGGAAATCAAGCACCAAAACGTTACCAAACGATCCTTGAAATTCTCTCTAATTCATATATTTCAAAATATTTTTTAGATTCTCTTTATTTTTAATTTTGTATTTAATAAGTTGAAGTTATTTTTAATTTTATATTTAATAAGTTGAAGTTTTTTTTTTAGAAGAATTTAATAAGTTGAAGTTACTAACATGATCACTTCTTATTCTAATATATTTGTCTATCTCTATACATTTTTCTCTCTATTTAACAGATTTTCATGGGATAATTGAAATGTATATTTATTATAATGTGTGAGTAATTACTATATTCCTTCCGTTTACAACATTTGATTTTTCTTATTTCTCAAATTATGTGCAGGTAACAGAGAAAGCTTCGAGAAGAAAAGGAGGTTGATTTAAAAATATATATATTAAACAAAAAAAAAGTATATATTGACAGTAAAATATACATATATACCCTAATATATATACACACACTCGGGTGTTACGAGTTACAACTTACAAAAGATCATGATGAAGAAGCATATGTTAATGGTTTTTTTTTTTTTCTTTTTCTTGTGAAAATATGTTAATTTAAAGCATGGTGTGTCAAAATATTGAGTGTATTTCATCTTTTGTGTGTTTATGTATAGCTTAAATGTTAATACATCTCTCCTTGTAAGTTGACGCTGATCAATTTATGGTCTCTTCTTATTTATGATACAATTTTAGAAATCTCTCACTAGTCATCTTGATCAAGATCAATGTCTTGATTTCATAGTGATCTTTTACTTATGTATGATTGATATTTCTAATGTTGATATATCACCTAATCCAATAACTCAACTAGCTAAGAAATATACATTCTCTACGTCGAAAAAAAAAAAAAACAATTTTCTTATAGTGTGTAAAAGGTCAAATGAAAGCGACGTTATTATTGGAATTAAATATTTTTTTATTGATGTTTTCAAACCTAAAATGAGTAGATTGAACTACGTACTAGAAAATTTTCCATGTGAGAGTGTGTCTATTATCTTACTTATGATGACCTTAATTTACTATTCAAAATTCAATATAGAAATATAAAATATTTCTATTTTTATTTAGTTAATAAATAATAGATTATCAAAATGAAGAAAATAATTTACAACCAACAAACTATTAACATTGAATTATTCATTTACATGATTATACTTGAGAATATAAATGAGAGCAATTAATTTTAGAAATTAGATGCTTCATGCAATACATACGAAATTCAAATTTGTAAGTTTTTTTTTATAACATAGGGAGGTAGAGGGATTTGAACTACAGACTTTTGAGCCATTAATATAAACATTATGATAGTTGAGAATGAGATATGGTGTTGTTTGCAAATAGATAATTATTAAATAATGAAAAACTTGAAGATTGTCACGTGGGAAGGAGAGGAGGAAAAAAGAAGGGCAAAAGAATATGGAAGGGAAGAAAAATGAAAAAGGAAAAATGGAAGGCAAAGCTTTATTGTGATGTGATTGCTTTGTACGGATTCGATGACATCTGATTTCACAACGCGACACGTGGCATAACCCTGACGATGCATAAATTATGACATTTTATCATCCCACCTTGAACAAAACCATTAGCTAGTAACATTTAATTTATGGTTGACAAGTGATTTATTTACCTAACTTTGATCATATTCTTACACGATTTGGTAGAATCGTTAGCTTTGAAAGTGTTTGAAAAATACTCGTAAAAATAGTGACTTTTATACCATTTAAAATGACGTTAAATAAGTTGAACTTAAAATAGACGATACCACATTATTTTTACAGGATCAACTATATTCCATGAATAGATTCGATCAACTTTATTGGATTGTCTGATCAAATGTGCTATTTGGCTTATTTAACAATGATCATTCAAAGAAAAAGATTAAAAAAAAAAAGTTTTTAATCTTTTTGGGAGACTACGACGGGTCGGTGCACGACTGGCTTGGGCCCACGCCTTGGGCCAAGGTCGAGGAGGAGAGTGTAGGGAGGTGTGAGCCTTTCTTTCTCTCCAACTGTGATGGGTTGCTTCTTTGACATTTGGACCTGTAACAATATTTTAACACATTTTTTTTTTTAGATTCGAATTTTTGACTTTTCAGTTGAAGGTATCTTGCAAGTTGAGATTATGTTCATGCTAGTGCAATACACAAGCAAACTCTAGTTTTTCCTGCATTTATACGTTATCGCATGCAAGAGTATAGTATGCAATAATGCATGCATTATTCATATTTCAACACTTAAAAAAAAAAAAGCATGAAAGACATTGTCGTGATGTCGATTTCTAATTGATGTGAAACTTTCAATTGCGCGTGCTTTCAACCTAAACCTTTGGAATAAATAAATAAAAAGTACAAAGACTCCTCAAGTCATTGTTTATATAAGATATGTAGAGTTGGAAAAATAGCTTTTTGAGAGTGTATGGCTTGTCTTCTTTTCTTTTCTTTTTTTTTTTTTTCTTTCATTTTTTAAAGAATCACTTAGATGATAAATGGTGGAGAAAGCATATAAAATATAATGTAATTTAATTTGCTTTTGTGGCTGCAAGTGTTATGAAAATGAAATGAGCAAAGAAAAAGACAGAGAATTGAAAGAGCAGCTGCATGCTGTAAAGTCTTATTCAAAAGATTAGGCCTGGGATCCTGGAAAAAGGTAATATTCATAACAGCATAAAATTTATTGGCAATTATTGGCTGCACTTGTTCTTGGGCTTTAAATAATAAAAAAAAAAAAAAGGTTATTTTTCATTTTCAAAGGTCCTTAACTGGAAAATATAATTTAATAAAAAGAAGGGGACAATATGATTTTAATGTCACATTTTCATAGTGGTAGCTAGCTAAAAGTTTTTATCCTTACATATGTGGTATATATATCATCTCTTGTGACTTTAATATTCCAAAGTAATTATTCCTTAGTAGAAAAAGAAGTAGTGGCTATTTTGTTTTTTATTTTTATAAATATAAAGCTCATTGTTTTTTTTTTTTTAAAAAAAAAATGAAAATATAATGGTTTATTGATTTAATTATATATTCAACTAGGTCGTGTACTAAAAAAAAAAAAAACTAGTTATCGAATAATGTCTTACTAATATTCAATCTTAATTTTATTTAAGTAAGTGAAGGGAAAAAAAAAACCACGTGAAGATTTAAAGTCATTAATGTAAAAGGTCTTGAAATAATTTTGTTTAAAGATATATGGTGTTGATGGTCAAAATTGGTCGGAGGAACTCACATGACCTTCACGTGCAGTAAATTTGTAGATGAGGGGGAAGACGTGGCCTGCAAATCAAGGAAAACCTGCATACCGGTGTGGTGATAGCCACACCGCCTCCGATGCTTAAATCAGAAAACGGAAGGAGGAGAGCTAGAGAGTAAGAGGAGAGAATAGAGAGTTTGGGTCCCCTTCTTCAGTGGCGAAGAGGGGTATAAATATCTGCTCATGCTCCTAGGGTTTTTAAAAGTTCGGAGGCGTTTTGGGACAAACCAGGCGAAATCGGGGGGACCAGAGGCGATAGGGACCAAACAGAGCCGGACGGGCTCGGCCTGCGCGGGCGCGCTGAGCAGGGGCCCTTCGGTCTTGACCCGTCCCACTTGCCTGTTTCGCCTCTTGGGTCCATCTCCCAGCCCGATTTCTTTCCGGTTGTCCTCGTCAGGAGTACATCGAGGTGATCCAAAATTGCCTATAACATATGGTTATTAATATAAAGATTTTGGATGCATAAATGTCAAAAGTTTGGAAAAATTATGCACAAAATTGAAAAAGAAGAAGGAAAAAAAAACGAACAAGGATTCTTACTCAAGAAATTCTTTCATTCATATATATATATATATTATTTATTTATATATATATATATATATATATATATATATTCTTTCGATAAGGTTCTAAAGGTGACCCCAACTTTGTCCCTTCGACGACATTTGATGAGATGACCTCGACTTTGGTTTTTTTTCCTTCTTTATTAGATACTTTTAAAGTTCAAGGATTTGCGGGACATGAAATTGAAAGTTTATAAATTTATTAAACGCTTCTTAAAGATTAAAGACTTTATTAAATATAAATTTAAAAGTTTAGAGATTAAAAGTTTATTTTGACTTTTTTTGTATTACTTGATTTTTTTATATAAAAATAAATATTGTAGAAGTATTTAAAGAATTGAAAATTTAAATGATCTGCAACTCACTAGGAATGTTTCGAGAAAAAAAAAAAAAAAACTCACTAGGAACATGTAGAGGATCACAAACCTTTGACCTTTTAGTAAATGATATATGATTCAACTATACTCAGATTGATTTATAATAAATATTTATACTTAATATATCTCAATTATACTCTATATATTTGCAATTTTACCTTCTACTATAAGTTTGATCCAATTATTATAATAAGTGGTTCAAATTTTCCAACCATAACCTAATTTATAAACATAAATTTAAATCGGATGACAAAACAAAAACGTTAAAATAATTATTATATGACACTTAAATGTTAGGTATCATAAATCATATTCATCGATCCACTCGAAATTTGTCTTTTTACCGCGCTTTATAGTGTGTATTTTCTTTTTGAAATTTAACCATACAAATGTGGAAATATTGTTCCAACCTACCACATATAAAAAATCAATAATGCTTTAACTAATTATCAAGCTATATTGTTAAATTAATCTCACACAATACAATTTGAGTTGGACTACTATTTAAAAATGGAGTGATTTCATTCAAGAACATAGACTCAAACATGATTTAAAGGTCCTCACTACTTCATACCCTCAATACAAAATTTTGAAATACGTAGAGGCGATAAAAGAGGGTGCTTTCTTGTTTTGCACTCAAAAGAAGAAAAAAAAAAAACAAAGAATAGAATATAAATCTCTTAAAACGTTTATGTACTTTTTTTACGTCCCTCAATTTTTTGATATCCTTATATCTAAAAAAAAATCGAGATATTATCGATCTAAAAGAAATTGTATGCTACATCTACATATTTCATTCTTGACTAAATCTGTATAATATATATATATATAACAATAGCACATATCGGAAAAAAAAAAAAAAAAAAAGAAATATAATAATATTGGACGGCGTCGTTTTATCTTTCGGGGCTTCGTAAGCCCAAAAGCTGGTTTAATTGGGCCATCAAAACTAGTCTTATTGGGCCTCCGAAGCCCAACTAATCGTATCCATGTGAGGGTATTATTGGGCTAAAACGTGTGAGAGGTTCGCACGTGGGAGCTGGTTTGGCATCCATTCTCATCTTAAACCCTAGTAATAAAGAAGGGCAGAAGCCAAAAACCCGAGCAGACAACAATCTCCGTCGTCGTCAAAACCCCCCTTTTTCTCCGGCGGTTCCATTTTCGATAAAACCTCATCGGAAGCAATGGGGAGTGACAGCGAGTTAGAGAAGTCGCATCAAAAGGACAAAGAGAAGGAGAAGAAGAAGATGCTGGCTCTTGCGCCGATTGCCAAACCCCTCGCCGGCAAGAAGCTCTGCAAGCGCACCCTCAAGCTTGTTCGCAAAGGTATTCGATCTGTTCTCTCTAAACCCAGGCTTTATTCTCTTCATCGCTATACGAGACTGGTCTTTTTTGCAATTTATTTTTCTGGGTTTTGGTTTGGCGAGGATTCTCTAGGTTAGTGGAGGTGTTGTTGATTGTGTGCAGGAAGTTTGAGTTCGAATTAATGTCATTGTTTTCTTTGCCGTTATTCGATGGATTTACTGGTTGAATCTGTAAGTTGCTTGGCCAAGGCTGCCTCATTTATTCAGGCCTGTGTTGATGCTTTTTGTTTGAATTATTCTTGTTCATATTCATTGTGGCGTCGTTCTTTGTATGACCCATTTTTGGTTCTTTCATTTTTTTCCTCGATAAATGTGGTTTTTGTATTGTGTATTAAAAAGTTGCGTTCTTGTTCTTTCAGCTGCTGAGTACAAGTGCTTGAAGCGGGGGGTAAAGGAGGTTGTCAAAAGCATAAGGCGCGGACAAAAGGGGTAATTTCTGCTATGATTTTTTCTTACTTTTAGCCTTTTATATCATGCTAAAGATAGAACAAATGGAAGGCGTGACTAACAAATGGACAAGGAAGGATGAATTATCGAACCATGCCGATAGTAATTGTCTGTGAGGAGATATTGAGTGACGTATATACATTGTAACAGTTTTTAGGATGGATTAAAATCAAAACAAGCGTTTGTGACATTTATACTTCTAATGTAATACCTGAAATCTCTTCTACCGTATTGTATTTTTAATTGTTTTCCCTCTCCCTCTTTCGTTTTGCGCAATGCAGATTATGTGTAATAGCTGGGAATATATCCCCCATTGATGTGATCACTCATGTTCCAATCTTGTGTGAAGAGTCAGAGATTCGCTACGTATACGTCCCTTCCAAGGAAGTAAGTGATCACTCATGTTCTAATCTTTTTGGAATGTTTGTTTTTGTTCGTTTGTTTAGTTGTTGGTTTGATATGCAAAGTAGTTGAGGAAGGAGAGAAGTGATGGCTACATATCTATTCTATTCATTGCTTGTGGATCAATTATTAATGAAATCTCTGTACTCTGTCATTGTTACTGCTTTAATTTGACTATTGATTCAATGTAGAACATTATTAAGTTGAAGTGGTTGCAATCATCAAAGCTAACATTATGTTCCTTATGATCTTTAAAAGTCAACTCAAGCACAATTTGCCATGATTTTCCGTTCCTTGTGTCGATAGGTGATAATCTCTTTGTTCTTCAGGATCTTGCCAATGCAGGGTCAACCAAGAGGCCAACATGTTGTGTGCTGGTACAGACCAAGCCAAACAAAGGGGAGCTTGGATCAACCGAACAAGAGAAACTCAAGGCTGACTTCGACCAAGTTGTAGCAGAAGTATCAGAACTTACAAGCAGTCTTTTCTGAAGGGTAAAGCCATTGTTCTTTAACTTCCTAAATGTACCTGTAGCTTTTTTCTTCAAACTGGTTAGTGTGCTCTGTTTCACTTCAAAATTTGTTTGGTCATTTGCCATTTCTAGTGCAACCATCTCCCTTGATATTAAATACGTAGAGGAGTGAAATAGAGGTGGTGAACGTTGATATTTTCTATCTAGTCTAGTCATGTTTGAAACATTCTTAAGTTTCTCAGATTATGCATAGAATCCAGTCATTGGATCAATATTCTTCGAAGAAACTCGGTGATTCGATAGAATCTGAATCAATGGTTTTTACATAAAAAAGGGGAAATTTACTTGAACCATTGCTGATGCTGCATCAGTTTTCTATTCAAGAAGCAAAGTCTGTCAAATGGACGGTGGACGGTTCATAGCGAGAGGACAGTGTCCGGGGTGTACGGATCTTGCAGTTCCATTAAAGTTCTTTTTGAAGCTTTCGAGTAGAATTCACCTGTTAATTTTCATCGTAGTAGACATCAAATTTCTCTAAATTGATATCTCGAGAAGAGTAATCAAGTTTTCAATTTTTAATATGTTCATCAATTTCCTCTTAAATTAAGAGCTTGAGATTAATTTTGGTACATAATTTCAAATTGAAATTTCCTTTCGCAAGAAAAAATTGTAAGAAAGTATTTTCAACTCCTTTTGTTTTCCTTGAAAATTTTATAACTATTTGCGAATTAGAAATGATCACTTTTATAACAAATATCGCAAATGATTAAGTTAGCTCTAATTGGCAATCTTAAAATCTAATAATTAATTATTACTACATTATTCTCCATCTTTATTGCATTAAAAAAAGATTTTATTTTAAAATTTATCCGGACTAAATAGATTATTTAATTGGTTTGAAATTGTTGTAACTTTAAAAATAATTGTTGACAATCATTGTAATAGGTAGAAACTTAATCTTTAAATTATAATTTTTACTCCAAAGTCCAAATAACAATGATTAGTGAACTGTTGTTATACTCTTGAAGTTTTATTTTAGTCTTTGAAGTTTGAAATTTTTTTCAAAATGATCCTGAATGATTTTTTTTGTTTTATTTTATGGACGAAAAATGATGTGCTTGTATTTTTATTGTTTTTTCCATGTATATGTTCAAATATATTCACATAAAAAATCATACATACGTCATTTTCTATACATAAATTTAACGAAAAAATACCCTCAAGAGTTGTTTTGAAACAAAATTCAAACTTCAAGACTAAAATAAATTTTTTTAAAGTTCAAAGGCTAAAAACATCCAGACTATTTTATAAGCATCCTTTTCTTTTCTATCTAAACACATGTCGATAAAAGGATATTAGTTGATACAAAGAGTATATCAAGAGTTTCGAATTGATCCCAATCGCAATTCCCTTTAATAAAAAAGATCTTTTTTTTTTTTTTTTTCATATTTTCAATCAACCTTTGTTTTTTTTTTTTTTAAAAAAAAAGAGTTGTCCACTAAAAAGAAAAAATCCTTTTCTTGGAACATTGGTGGCCAAATGCTTGCGTGTGTCAAAAGCCGCAGTGAATCGATATGTGAAGTAAACTTAGCGCGACACACCAAAAAAGCTTTGCTCCCACAGGTCAAACAAACATCAAGCTGAAAAACTTCTGTGCATATGTATATATTTTTGTGTAACGTAAATCGCACTTTCAGTTCCCCATCCTTTTCAGTTTACATGAAAACTGCCCTGATTTCATTTCCCCTTTCATAGATTCAAACAATTTTCAAGCCCTTTGATTCTATATGCGTTCCTCTCGCTAAAGGGGGAAATGGGTTGCTCCTTTTCTGGGTTGAATGCTCTGTACGACGCCGTCAATGGCGGCGGAGACATTTGGATCAACGAAAATCGGTTTAGGATCGTGAGGCAGCTCGGTGAAGGTGGGTTTGCCTTTGTGTTTTTGGTCAAAGAGGTTATTGCCGACTCGTCTTCAGCCTCTGGCGGCGGTCTCGCCAAGAAATTGAAGGACCCATCTCGTCTTTCTGGTTTGCCCCTTTTCCTTAATCTGTGTTTCTTGAATTCCTTGATGCGTTTTCTGATCTGGGTCCTTTTGAAACGAACTTAGAAATGCTTCAATTTGATTCTCTAAGGTTTAAATTTTGATCTTGGTGTTGCGTCTTTTAAATTTGACTCAAGATGTGGGTAACTTTTTCTGTTACTGGATTCCAATGTTGTTTCTTCCTCTTTGTTGTTGGTTTTTAGTTTATGCTTTCTGCTAAATGAATTTGGTTCTTCTGTAGGTGATGGCACTTATGCTTTGAAAAAGGTACTGATTCAGAGCAGTGAACAATTGGAGCTGGTGAGGGAGGAGATACGTGTCTCGTCGCTTTTTAGCCATCCCAATCTACTTCCACTTCTAGACCATGCTATAATTGCAGTTAAGGTAGTGGGCGAGATGTTTTTGCTATGTCTGCTGTGAGTTATAAGTGTAATTATATTCTCTTTTTTGGATGAATTTCCAGTTCCTTTGTTGTTACACACTCCTTTGGCTAGAATTTTTAATGTAAGAAAGCAATAAGGAAACTTCGATTCATTTTGACTCACATCTGAATGTCAGCCTTTCATCGAAGATTATGTGCTAACACTCCTGCATGGGGCATCTGCACATCTATAGCTCTTGAAACTTCTCATATCCAATTGTAAAGTAATTTGAATTTCATAATTCTGATCTTAGTTCTTAAATCTTTTAGGGCATTGCATTAGTGTTAAGATTGATAGTCATCAATTTTTTTTCAAAATCAAATCATAATTACCATCTGGAAGTAGGAAGTGGAAGGAATTCCTATAACAGGACATTCTCCTAGCAGACATTAGTATCTTCCTTTTAGTTATTATAGCAAAAAGTTTGTCTTATACACTTCTAGTCTGGACTATGGATGGATGGATTAGTATATGGTTATCACATTTTATACCTTTTCTAAATGCAATTTTTCCTTGGAGATTAGCTATCATTATAATGTTGCATTGACTAATAAAACTTGAAACTTGTTCTGCTGGTGAAAAGTCAACAATCTTTTCAGTGTAAAGGGTTTACTTTCTGATTTATGATTATATGTTTTTGAGTTAGTGTTGACATTACCACTTAGGCTTCTGTTTCAAGTGAAAATTGCTATAAACTATCCTTAACCTTTAATTAGTATTGCCATTGACTGTGCATAATCTTTCTCCCCCTTTGTTCTTTTGTTATGGGGTAGACATCTACTGAAGGATCTGTGAAACATGAAGCATACTTGTTATTTCCAGTTCACTTGGATGGAACATTACTAGACAATGCCCAGACCATGAAGGCTAAGAAGGAATTCTTTTCTACATTGGATGTTCTAGAGATATTTCGTCAGGTAATGGCTATCCATTGTTGCTTTATCGTCGTGATGTTGAGTATAGTTTATTGCTTATTAGCCTTTCTTGACTTATAGACAATGAATGTCTGTTGAAGATGTAAATACTTTACTCTTAATTTTTATCACTAGCTTTAAATTGTTTCTGCTATCACATACCCCTAGCTGCATACTTGCAGGCAATATAAGAAAACGGATCAATTCAATTGAAATTTGAAGCTATTACCCCCTCTTTCTTCCTATCTTTTTCCTAACGGAGAAAAATTTTGAATGCTGTAAGTTGTGCATTTGTTCTAAATGATGTTGAAGTTACCATGGAAGGTTCCTACTTTTTTCCTCATCACTGTTTTGGTTTTAAATAATGTATGCATAGATGTCATAATTTGTTAAGTTTTCATGAATTTTCTCACAAACAAGTTCATTTGAAAACATTTCCTGCTGCAGCTTTGTGCAGGGCTTAAGCATATGCACAGTAGTGAACCTCCTTATGCACACAATGATGTGAAGCCTGGTAATGTTCTTTTAACTCATAGAAAAGGGAAGTCACCTCTCGCAATATTGATGGATTTTGGTAGTGCTCGACCTGCTAGAAAAGAAATTCGTTCTCGTTCGGAGGCACTCCAATTGCAGGTTATTGATTGTACTTCTTTCTTTTCCCCCACTAGTAGCAGGATCGATCTTACTGCAGATTATACATGTGCCTTCATAACCTTTAGTTGGATTATAATCATGTTTGTAACGTCTTCATTTAAATAAGAAAATTATAATCTTAGAAGAATAGGTCATTGTTGGTAAATGCAACATCAAAACATCCCTGTTATTTAACTATACAGTATAGTTCATTATGTAGGATTCTTGCAAGAGACCTAATAATCTTCAGCCATCATTACCATTAATTTCACTGTAAAATTTCATAATAAATTTATGAACTTAACCTTATTTGTTCTGTAGGAATGGGCATCTGAGCATTGCTCAGCGCCTTTTCGAGCACCGGAGCTATGGGATTGTCCAAGCCATGCAGACATTGATGAGAGGACTGATATTTGGTCATTGGGATGTACTCTGTATGCTATAATGTGAGTAGTAATAACTTTCCTTGGAGATTATTGAAATCATATAAACTTTTTATAAATTACGTTAATATGCTCGTACGACGATGAGAAAACAAATCTGCCAGTGGTTGTCATGGAAAGTCCTTAACTTTTCACTTGCGTGGACAAAACTACCCTTACTGACCAACAAGCCTTTAGTTTGATGCATAATAGGTTCACAGCCAACCATGAAGAAGACCATTTAAATGTGGGTTAGCTTATTAATTAGTACTAATCTAGGAATAAACTAAGCCAAATGTTACACTATGATCTCCAATGGTTAACTATTTGGATTTAGTGTATCAAATTTCATCACATCATTTATATATAAGCTAAACTTCACTGTTGATTGCTAATGATTTTTCATGATGACCATTGATGGATCTGGTGTGTGTAGGTATGGGTTATCTCCATTTGAATATGCACTTGGAGAATCTGGTGGAAGCCTTCAATTAGCAATTGTAAATGCACAAATCAAATGGCCAGCAGGACCCAATCCTCCATATCCTGATGCTCTCCACCAGTTTGTAA
The DNA here is from genome assembly GCA_036850905.1 of Luffa acutangula. Taxonomy (NCBI): domain Eukaryota; kingdom Viridiplantae; phylum Streptophyta; class Magnoliopsida; order Cucurbitales; family Cucurbitaceae; genus Luffa; species Luffa acutangula. The sequence goes on from CM072096.1 coordinate 1,552,478, forward strand.
AATGGATGCTTCAGCCCCAAGCGGCAGTTCGACCTCGGATCGACGATATAGTCCTTCACGTTGACAAGTTGATCGCAAAGTTTTCTAATTAGATAAACAGGGCATGAAACAGAAGTTGATAGTGTTGTACACATTTTCGACAACTTTCGTGCCTCGATTCGTAATATGCCAGTTTAAGCAGGTACAATTTGTTATGTTGTGATTATTTCTCTCTCTGTTGTCTAGGTGTAGCTGAGAATTGATTCAAGTTCTTTCCTTTTTTCCCTTAAAATTTCTATCAACCTTTCATGTTTCTTCCCTCTAGTTTGTAAAACTGCAGTTGGATTCTATACATCGATTGTGTACTTACTGGGATTGTTGATTGTTTCATAGAGAACTGTCTAATATTGCTCGATAATCAAATCTTTTCCTTATTACATCACACACTAAATTTAACAGCAATCGTCAAACTTCCTGCTTTATGCTGAGATCACAAATTTCCAAGTTGCACTCTTGGCTACCTGTAACTTCATTATTTTGCCGATAAACTATATAATAATCAGTGTATTAAATTTATAACTAAATAGTCAATAATAGATCACATGAATATATAACTAATAGTTAAAATCAAAAAAAATAACTAATAGTTAATGATAAATCATTTCTCCGGTCAACCTGAATTGATAAATTACATAATAATCAGTGTATTAAATGCCCCACCGCGTTGACGTGTTTAAGGGCTCTAACACGTCAGACGTGGGAAAATTTTGATTTTCCCACGTGTCAACGACATGCATTTCAATAGCTAGCAAAAAAAAAAAAAAAAAAAAAAAAATCATTTTTAATTCTAAACTTTGCAGGTGTTATCAATTTTAATTCTGAACTTTCATCAAATTAAACCTTAAGCTTTTCTAAAAAAAAAAAAAAATTATTTTTTTTTTCTCAATAAAAGCATAACCCAAACTTTAGAACCAAAATAATAATAATAATAATAATAAAAAAATAAAACATAACCCAAACTTTAGAACCAAAAAGTGTATTTTTCTGTTTATTATTTTATTATTTTAATTTAAAAATTATTTTTTTTAATGTACCACGTTATCATCCGTTATTAATGGCCAATATTTTTTTTTTTTTTTGAAAAAAATTAATGGTCGATGTTAGTAGAACTATTTCTTAAATTTGGAGATTTGATTTATCCGATTTTGAAACCTTGGAGACTTATTAGACATTAATCCCATACATGAGGAACCAAAGTCCAAAAAGATATATACCACATATATATATATATATATATATATATATATATAAAAGATCGTTAAGTTGACTAAGCCATATTTGTGGCTAGATATCGTTGAATAATTTCTCAAAATGGGAATGATTAGAAATATTCAGTGAGGTTGCTGCAATGAGACTGTTAATTTTACATTGTTGGAGGTAAAGTGATTATTAAGGAATAGACAAACATTAATATTCGTATCGGCTCGTTTTAAAGAGACAGTCAATTGTTATATTGACATAGACCATTTGTGAAGACAATGGACGTGGGATAATATTAGATTAGTTAGCTTTATATTTGCAAATTAATATGTAAACTAAACTCAAAGAATTATAAGGATATAAAACAACAGATACACAATGATTGATATGAGTTTATTATATTAAGAAAAAACTTGACTACATACCAGTACGTAAGGATCTCTCTACATACCATGATTGAGATAATTTTTTTTCTTCTCATTTTCTCCCTTCATCTTTCTCTTTCTTCGTTGTCAAGATTTGAATGGAGTATGTAAGGAGATCCCGGCGAAGATGAGAAATACAGAAGTTGGGGAGGAAGATGACGAGATAGATGACTAATATAATCCTAATATGAAAAGATGATGAGAAAAGTGGATGAAGGCCTAAATATAATAAATTAAACAACAAGGACAAGAAGAAAAGTGCATGAAGGCCCCTCTAGCCTGGAGGGAGCTGAGAAATGAGAAATTACGAACAGGAGATAGATGGGGAGGAAGATGATGAGATAGATGACTAAGGTAATAATTCTAAAGTAAAGCTCACAAGGAATGGCGATGACGATGAAGAAGGCCGTGGCGAACCAAAATTCACCGAGGCAGCACAGAAGATGAGAAACTTTTGGACGCTGAATGAGCTTGGCAAAGAATGTGAACAAAAAGCAGGCCATCAGTGCAAACAACAGAAGATGATACTCACCACCAAGCTTGTCTCCTGTTTTGACAGAGCCAGTGGCTGTGGCTGTGGCTATGCAACGTGAAAGAATCGTGTTTGCCCAATGGTTATCCATCGTCGTCACCACCTCCGCTGCCTGAACACTTTCTGTATCATTTTTTTTTTTTTTTTTTTTTTTGTTAAGATGAATTGAATGGCGCAGAGTCTGTACGAACAATGGAGGAGTTTAATTTAATCTGGATTTTTTCGTATGATCGATGTGTGTTGAAATCTGCATTTATACAGAGTGGAAAACCCAGCAGGGCCGTTTGAAGACGAAAGAATTTTGACCTAGCGTTAGCTGATTAGGCAACACGCAAGCAAGGCTCGACAAAAGGTGCAACCGGATCGACATTTATTTTTAAGAAAATAAGGTCCCTTTGGTTAGTGATATGAAAATAGGAATTTGAAAACAAGGGATTCAATAGAAACAAAGTTGTATTTTATGTTTTCATATATATGTTTGGTAGCAAATTCAGAAATTGGATCTGAATTTAAATAATAGTTCAAAATGTGTTTGATAATATATTTATAAACGATAAATTATTCATACTAAGTTGAATATAAAATATTATTAATTAATTTATAAAAATGTTATGTATTATAAATTTATTATTATTATTATTTTACAATATCATATAATTTAAAATACATTGTATTATACAAATTTTAATTTCGCAAAAATAAATTGACTTTATAACATGAAATACTATATTTATTAAAGTTTTTATCTTTTTAAAATTAATTCTGCATTTAAAATTTTGAGATTCAAAATCTAGATACAACGAAAACATAAAAAATTTGTTTTCAGAATTTTCACTATTTGGATCACAAAATCCGAAAACAATTTTCAGGAACAGTCTGCCAAACAATTTGTTTATATTCCTTTTCTTCTCTTTCTTTTTGTTTATATTTGCTATTGCCATAATTTAGATCTAGTTTTTACTTCGGCAGCTACATACATATATATATATATATATATATATATAACAAGAACACTTTATAACAAGAATCATTCCAAAAGTGTCCATAAATATAAAGAATCTCTTTGCTTCAAATATTGAATGTTTGCAGTATAATTAATTACTTAGCGCAGCATTTCGAATTTGGCAAAACTGGGAAAGTGGGGAAGTTGAATGGATATTGATTATTATTATTAATGGTCGTCTATGTCATAGTTGCGACTCACAAAACATGAAGCTAAAACTTAAAATAATAAAATGAAAAAGTAAATTCTTAACTCCTTCGATTAATATTATGATTATTTAAATAGGACGAATTTTAATTTGGATTTTCTCCCATCTGTTGAAATTAGCGATTTTCTCCCATCTCACCAGCAGGGAATTAGAAGACAAAAGAAGCAAGCTAGGTTGTCTCTTAATGAAGTTCTATTTCAAAAAAAAAAAAAAAAAAAAAAAAAAAAAAAAAGCAAGCTAGGTTGACCTAGCGTTGGCTCAGGCAACGCGTTAAGTTCTTGTTTTATTACATGTTCTGGATATATATGTGTTGAATTTTTTGATGGTGAGTTTGGTAATTTTTTGAGTATTTTATTAACAAAAATAATAATAATAAATCAAGAGTAGTTTATCATGATTTTAAGCGTTCGAACATTGCAAATTAATATCATTTAGAAGGTAAGAATTTTTTATTTCCTCTTTTATTATCCCTTTTCAATGAGTAGTTTATTAATAAAAATAAGAATAATTATAAAATAATTATGGTTTTTTAAAAACCAAAAACCATATGTTATTGTGACTAACTGATCATTGAAAAAAAAATAAAAAAATTCCAAGTGATACTTAAAACCAATAATTTTTAAGTAAATTAATTTTCACCTTTTCATACGCATTGGAGATGGTGGCGTAGTAGACACAGATGAGAGATGAAGAACAAGTTGGTCTAGACTAAATTAGATTTTTTTTTTTTTTTCTTTTTTCTGGTTTAAGAGATGACAATTTTTATAGTGTAAATTGAGTGGTTAATCCCAAAAATTGACAACTTAATGGTTTTTTTTCAAAGGTTTAGGCATTATATCGTGGTCAGTTGTACTCCACGTATATCCTAGTCTTCATTCAAAACAAAGAAATTTAGTTCCTTTTAATATTTTTTAATTAAATATGACGGATCACTTCATTCTAAACAAAGAAATTTAGTGTCCGTCATCAAAATTATGTCATTGAAAGAGTATTTTCCAACCAAATGTCCATCATTAAAGGTGTCCGTCATTACATATGTACGTTGTCTGTCATCATTTTGTTCATAATTTAATAAAAAAAAAATTGTTGGTTGTCCGGTGGCATACCAACAATATTTTCTTCATTAATAAAATTTGTTCATACAAGTTTGATATAAAAAAGTAAAATTACAAAGCACCTACACTTGAAAGCACCTATAATTAAAAGCCTACTTAAGAAAAAAAAATCCTCGTACATGCAGCTTCCATTCTTTTCAGCATAATCTTGCTCATGTACATCGATCTTGAAGAACCTAAGAAAAACAAATTTCAATTAGATTAAACAAAAACATCCCAAACAAAATTCGTTAAAAAGGGTTACTATTTAGAGAAACACACTCAATATTTGATGTTTTCAAAAATTCACAAATCTATTGTATACATATTTGAAAGTCTAAGTACTATTAGAATGAAAATTCAATTTCATGTCTAATAGTCGTTAATTTAAAATAAAAAAAAAAGTCAAATATTTATGTTAGACACAAGATTGAAAATTCAATCATCTATTAAACATTTTAATAAAGTTGAAAGACATTTTAGATAAAATTAAAAGTTTACAGAACCTACCCACTTTATACACAAACCTAAATCTTTAAACTTGTAATTTAACCTTTGAATTATTTCTGACTTAGTTAATAAAATCTACCTTAATCTCAATAACACTGATATGATATGAACACTACTTTTATATACGGAGAGATTAATTTTAAAGTATTTCATTATGTAGTGAGCCCAAGTCTTTTTTTTTTTACAACATGTGGGGTGAGGGATCTAAATCGCAGGTCTCTTGATCATTAGTATAAACTCATGTTAATTGTAAACAAAGCATGCCAATTTATGCATGCTCCAACTACTACCCACTGACAATTTCTCAAACGGATACTAAGGTACTTAAAAGGTACTCTCTCACATGGTTTACTACTCTCTTCTCCTAGATCTTTGTCTCTTCAGGGTTTTGCGGATGCTGACTGGGCCTCGGACCCAGATGATAGGAAGTCCACGTCTGGCTTCTGCATCTATTTTGGCGCCAATCTGATTTCTTGTGGGTCCAAGAAGCAGTCCATCATCTCCCGCTCGAGTACTGAAAACGAATATAGATGTTTGGTCATGGTTGCATCTGAATTCATTTGGTTAAACTCTCTGTTTTGTGACTTACGTGTTTTCTTATTGCAAAAACCTATCTTGTGGTGTGATAATCTCAGTGCAGTCCACCTTAGTGCCAATCCAGTTCTTCACTCAAGGGCCAAACATGTCGAGATCGATATATACTTTGTTCGTGATTTAGTTTTACACAAACGGCTTCTTATTTAGCATCTTCCAGTTGCGGATCAGGTTGCAGACGTGTTGACCAAGCCCCTGTCTGCTCCTTCCTTTCTTCAGTTGTCATCCAAGCTCAATGTTCGCAATCCGCTGACCATTGGCTTGCGCGGGGGGAGGGGGTGTTAAGGCAGCTCATGTTTAGCACCTGTATTAAGTGTTGATTATTTCAGTTGGTTAGTTTAAGAAGAAAAGTTCCTCTGTTTTTAATTGTATTTTATGATAAAAGTTTACCGGAGTTTTTCTCCCTTCCTCTCATATATTCCATTATCTCTTAGCTTGTAAATGTGATATGGAGATCTAATGAATACGGTGGAAGGATTTCTCATGTAGGGAGAGTTGTCTTCTTGATTTTCTTGAACTTTTTCTCTAAAGTTGATATAAGCTAGCTATAATGGTAGTTTTGTAATTAATTTGAAACTAAGGATATTTTTCATAGCTAGCTTCAAATGATTGTACTTCTTGGGAAAGGTTTTTTTTTTTGTTTTTTTTGTTTTTTTCCTTTTTCTAATTTTTGGGTGTTTTTACAACAAGTTTTGTTGTTGTTGAATTCAGACAGTCCCTTTTGTTTTGTCAAACAATATAATCCTCGACTTCATCATATCATGCTACCACTTGAATTCGACATATTCCTAAACCCAATCATGATGTTCGAATTATGACATGCATATCCAAAAATTAAATGACATAACAAATGCATTGGGATTTTTTTTATTTATTATTAACATGAATATCCAAAAATTAAATGACATAACAAATGCATTGGGATTTTTTTTTTATTTATTATTAATATTGTATATATTTTTTTTTTAAATGGGGTATTTATATATTTAATATAGTTGACCACTGATAGCCCTTGTATATGTTTCCGACTATTATTATTAGTGTCTATGTGGGATTTTTTTTTCTTTTTTTTTCTTTTGATAGCCCTTGTATATGTTTTCGACTATTATTATTAGTGTCTATGTGGGATTTTTTTTCTTTTTTCTTTTTTGACAAAATGTGGGATGGAAATATTCGTACCACATACCTCATGAGTACAATTTATACCAGTTGAACTATGTTTGAAATGGATAAAATTTTAGTTGCTGTTAAATAAAATATGGTAACATAAAATACTAACCGTTTTAATAAATTATATCAAAAGAAACAACTCTTTTTATCTAAGACAAAGCCTCATAAATTTATTATATCAAAAAGAAAAACTACTCTTTGATTTAATGCATAGATCCTTATTTTACTTATATAAATGAGATATCTTTCTCTTATCTAATCTCATACCCTTTAAATTTTCTAATTAGAATTTCAATATTTTGTTAATATATATTTTAAAAAAATAAATCATATATTAATAAAGTTTTTCAATTTTATTCGCTACTTTGAAATCTTAACTTTCTTTTTCAAGTTTTGCAAAATGTCTTTTAGTTGGTGGGTTACACATTAAGATTTTATTTATTTTGAAAACGAGTACCCTCTCTTGTTCCATTCCATTTGTCTTATCTAATTGAAAGTAATAAAGTCAAGTCATCCCACTACTACTTATTATATTAAAGCTCATATCAAAAAGTAACTCATCCTGTAACTTTTAAAATTGTAGTAAAAAAAAACATAGTTCAATGGTAATTGACATATACCCTGTTCGAATTTTCCACCTTTAAATGTTGCTAAAATAAAATAATTTTTTTTCAAATGTATAAAATATGATTAATTAAATAATTAAGTTTGACATTTTTTAAAAAAGTTACAAAAAATAGTACTGATTGTTATAGGTGATTTTGGACCACACAAGGAGCTGACGAGGACAAACGGGCAGAGGTAGGACCAAAAGACCGTCCCAGAGAAAGACCGGGCCAAAGGGTCGGGCCAACATGGCCCGACCCATATGGTCGGCCTCGGCCTTTTGTCGAGGCCGACCATTCGGCCCGGTTGCGCGGGTCGAGTCCGGTGACTTCTTTTCGGTCCCTGATGTCCCGGATCGCCCCGGTTCCGCCTGGTTTGTCCCAAAACGCCTCCGAATACCTAAAAACCCTAGGAGGATGAGCAGGTATTTATACCCCTCCTCACCACTGAAGAAGGGACTCTGAATTCTTCCCTAAACACTATTCTATATTCTCTACTCTCTCCTCTTGCTCTTACTTTTCCACTCCCTACCGTTCTGTTTGCTGACTTAAGCATCGGAGCCGGTGTGGCGAGCACCACACCGGTGTGCAGGTTTACTGTCTTGCAGGCCACGTCTTCCCCCTCATCTACAAGTTTATCGTTGGTGGCACGTGAAGGTCAGGTGAGTTCCTCTAGCCAAAATCGATCATCAACACTGATTATCATTATTATATTTTCTTGGTAGACACTTAAAATATTCGAAGCTTCGAATAGGCATGAGATGAGATAAGGGAACATTATAAAAAGTTTATTACCGTAGTTGTTGACCTTAAAAAGTTTTCCGTACGAAAAATAAAACAAAAAGTCAAATCCAATAATCTTTGTTATATCATATATGCACCATTATAGAACATGCTCAATCCAATCCTTTAGATTTTTTTTTTTTACTCACAATTTTAATAACCCTAATTTTTAGAATGTTCCATCAAAGTTGTGAAGCTCCTATTTTATTAAAACATTTGGTTCACAATTTTAATAAAATATGAATTTCACAACTTGGGTTTTGTGTAGTTCATAGAATATAGTTAATTATTCAAAACTTTCATACTAAACACACATATATAATTTCTATGATACATAGACTCAAAGGCTTAAAAACTAATAAGTTAGGATAAATAATTTAATACTTGAGCTTATATAATTTTGTCAACCAAAATATAGGTTAGCTCATTAATATATTATATCATTAACCAGATTCGAGGTTCAAATTTTCACCTTTACATATGGTTGAACTAAGAAAAAAAGTTCATATAAAATTAGTGGAATTACACTAAATTATTTTTTAAGAAAGTTTTAAGTTGATAAACTTATGATTTACTCGTTTGTTTGAATAAATTCTTATTACTATGACTTTTCACATACAGACTCAAATGTCTTTTATTTATATACTGATAATCTCTTCTATTTGTGTAACCAACGTGAAACTTTGGTCGCACACCGCTAAAGCCAAGAGAAACAACAAAGTAAAACGACAATGGACAGGAAGACGAGATAGATGACAAATGTTATAATTTGGAAGTGAAGGGAATAAGGAATGGCAATGGCCATGAAGAAGGCCGTGACGAACCAAAACCCACCGATGCAGTACAGAATTTGAGAAACTATTTGGCGCTCAATGACTTTGGCTGAGACTATGAAAGCAAAGCAGGCCATTAGAGCAATCGACAGAAAAGGAAACATAGGAGACAGTTTGGTTTCAGTTTGGACAGAGACAGTGGCTATGGCGATGGCTGAGGCCACGCAAAATGTTAGCATCATCTTTTCCCACTTCTCTACCATTTGCGCCGCCGTCGACGGGCGGCGGTGAGCTTCGGTGTTCGTGTCGGTGGGTTCGGGTTGGATTAAACTGGTAATCCAAGTTCTGGCTGTTGTGAGGGTTTGGAGAAAGAAGTTTTTGATGTCACCAGTGATTCGTCTCATCATTCTCATTTGCGCCACTCTTTCTCCCATATCTCTCCTATATGCAAAATGCTTCAATTTTTTAATCTGTGATACTAATGTTTGGCAAAGATTTAGAGTGGGTTTTATAATAATTCTCATGTTGTAATTGCTCAACGTCGATTTTACAAAGTCAACTCTCCATATATTTGAGAAATTACACGTATTCAAAGTCAACTACTATGTCTATTAGAGAGAAATTAAGTGTGGAGCTGAAACAATATGACTGGTAATTTTATATTGTTTTGACAACGGTAATTTTATATTCTTGGATGTAAAAGTAGTAATTTAAAATTTTTATTTCAAACATGTACTAAAATAAAGAGATTTTGAATCTATTATATTGACGAGTTTAAACTACAATAATTCTACCATCTCCCACCAAATTTTTTTACAAGGAAAAAAAAATCCATAGAACTAGAGAGTAGAGAGTCTTTTTCTTTTTGTTGATGCCAAAATCCGGATAGAAGACTCACCTAACCTTCACGTGACACCAACAGTGAATTTGTAGAAGCTGGAGAATACGTGACCTGCAAAACCAGCAAAAACTGCATACCAGTGTGGTGTTTGTCACACCTACTCCGATGCTTAAGTGAGCCAAATAGGAAGTTAGGAGTGACAAGAATTGAGGTTTCGAACCTTCTCCAATCGTGAAGAAGGATATTTATACCTAGGTTAGCATAGTAGGGTTTTTTTTTGGCGTGGGAAGATGATTCAGGCTGAATTAGGTTGAATCGGGACCGCCCAAGGACTCCAGGAACTGAGTGGAAGGGAGGAGACACGACCCGCACAAGCAGGCTGAGGTCGAGCGGGGTTGGGCCAAAGCCGAAGTTCGGCCTTGGCCCAACTCTATGGCCCATTTCCCTTTTGGGGTCCATTTTCGGGTTGTGTCTCCGGTTTCGGGTCGTGTTGTCCTTGTCTATTCCTTGATCATTTCGAGATGGCCCAGAATTACCCATAACACTTTGTTTTTTTTAATATGCATTATAATATAAACATTCCTAAAAAAATTTAATATTAGGCAGCAAGTCACAAAAGGAAAGTATTGCTATTTTTAAATAATAACGATTGCCCATTTCAATTTTTATGGAAAAAAAAAAGGAAAAAGAAAAAATCTCTCTCTAGTGGTCAAATTCTATTTTTCTTTATAAATTTAGTAATTGTCAAATTCTCAAAAGTGGTCATTACAAGACTTCAATTGACTATTTTCAAAAAAGAAAAAGACTTCAATTGACTAGTTAGAAGAGATAAAGCTAGTTTAAATATTTAAAAAAAAAAATCCTTGAACTATGAAGTTAGTTTTAATTGTATTTCTCAACTTTCAAAAGTTTCATTTTAGCGCGTGAAGTTTGAATTTTGTTTCAAAACGACCATTGGAAATATTTTCTGTTAAATTTATTAACAAAAAAATGATGTGTTTGCATATGCTTTTATTGTTTTTCCACGTACGGGTTAAAATGTATCCATATAAGCAACAATACATATGCAAACACGTTATTATTCCTCAAAAAAAAAAAAATATGCAAACACGTTATTTTCTGTCCATGAATTTAATGAAAAAAAAAAAGACTTCAAAGATCATTTTGAAACAAACTTCAAATTTTAAAAACTAAAATAAAACTTTTGAAAGTTTAGAGGTATAAGTGAAACTAACCTCATAGTTTGAGTATTTTTAATTTTTTTTTATTTATTTCTCTGACTTCCAACGATATAAAACTGCTAGCTAGTTTACTATGGATCCTATTGAAATTATATTCAAGTAATTAATCTTTCTCAAATTGTTAATCCAAACATATATCGGTAGATAAGACACCAATTACTATTTCAAAGATCGATGATTTGATCACTTACTCTGTAATTGTTTATTAAAAAAAATGTCGAGGTGTGATACACGAATGTGGAAGTTTAACTTGTGTCTTAAATCTGGTTGGTTCTTTTTGATCGCATCATTACTTGTTTTAATTGGATGGAAATGAAAGAGCCAATTAAGTATCGATCTCTCCTAAAATAGTATTCTACGGCATAAATCTAATTCATAATCTTAGGAAATAATTAATGAAATTTAAGCACTAGATACATTTTAATCTTACCTCCCTTTCGAATTTTATTTAGATTAATTAATTATTAATTTATGTAAAGCATTTTTGTTTATGATGGATTGTTCAACACCAATAAGTAAATAAAATAAATAAACATATATAATCATAGTGCTCCCCTTTGAGTCATGAATTCGAAGTTTCTCCTTCTGTAAATTTTTTTATAAAAAAATGTCTCATCTTTAATTTAAATCTTTTATTTTAACATAAATCTCATTCTTGAAGGTCTATTTTAATTCTTAAAACATTAATTAGAAAGATAATTATCTTGGTTTCCTAATTTTTGTAAATTTTATTTTGGCCCTTCATGTTCCAAACAATCTATTTTAATACTTGAATTTTTAAAAAGAATCATTTTGATATATATTTTTTTAATTATTTTACCATGTTATATACATTTACTAATTTATGTGATTCTTATTCATGTTCAAAATAATAACACATTAACATACGTATTTGGAAGCCATCGTCCATGTATTAAACAATAATTAGAAGCGCAAACCATATTTTAAAATTGAAACAAGAAAATGGAGATTCTCAAAAAAAAAAAATTAGAGACCAACATAAAATAAACTAAAATTTTGACCAAAATAAAATTCAAACGTTTATATTTTTCTATTATTATTCATACACCAAAAAAATGTCAAACTTCCACTACGGTAATATTGGCTCTTTTTTTCTTCTTTTTTTACTATATTCTTTGCAAAGCAACTTTACCGAATTAATTTCCACTTCGATTGCACTTTAATTTTTACTTTGGTCAAAGGGGTGGCCCTCCCTAATTCCCTTTATTTTCAATAATAATAATTATTTTTATTAATTTATTATTATAATAATAATAATAGCAACTTAGTGGGATTTGTACTTTGATTTTGCTCATGTTTGCGTTTTGTTGTTTGTGTTTAAACAATTATCTTTGAAATTTGTACAAAATGGAGAGAGGACAATGATGTGTTGACGAACTTTTGAGATATAGCTTTTCTTCTCAAATATTATTTTTAAATTTCTACATTTTTTTTCCTAATAAAAAACAAAATGATTAAATGTTTGTACAACACTTTTAAATATT